>JAJIZL010031023.1:0-29506 GCA_023969395.1 Amblyomma maculatum
TGTCACGTAGTGGTGACGAGGCCGACGACACAAATGAAGGGTCGATGATTGCACTAAAGAAACTCTTTATTTGGGCTGACTTGCGCCCGCAAAAGAACTAAGCAACTCGGCGGCGGCGATAGAAACAAACGTGCTCGTCGATCGTCGAACAAAGAATGCCCGTCACACTCGGCAACGCTCAATTTAAAGGCTGCACAGAACAATCTAGATAACGTCGCAAACAGGCGGCGGCGATAGAAACAAACGTGCTCGTCGATCGTCGAACAAAGAATGCCCGTCACACTTGGCAACGCTCAATTTAAAGGCTGCACAGAACAATCTAGATAATGTCGCAAACAGCTACCAGCACGGGCTGGAACCTGGTGGAAAGACACCCGAGTGGCCGGAACCTTCGAGACAGATCTCGGTGCATCTTGCGCTACAACAAAACTGATAAAGGTGTGACTCGCGACATCGAGCAGTAACAAACAAAGATTACGGAACTGATACGCGGTCCAGAATCAGAGTGATAAGCCTGTATGCCGGCGGCTGTTAAAAATACAACAAATACTGTTTTGAAGGTTTCGCGGCAATATCGTCCCGCCGTACTGTACTTTTTATTTGGAGGGGGGGGGGGGTATCGCGTCTAATTAATGTTTTTTAAAGACCTGATGTGGTGATAAAGTGTTTAGCCCATCACATACAGAAGTGTTCAGTCGACCGATTCATCGCACAGGTACTTGTTGCAGACATAGGTGCTCATAACTAGCAGGAAATAAAAATAAACGGGAAGGCACTCTGAATGTGGCAGCTGCCGTGGATGTACACGATATATTTCACAGTTTACACAGTGCCGTTGAGCACCCATATCAGCACAACGCGCCAACTGCGGAATAGTGGCATATTAGTAGCCCGAAAGCCGTGCAGCTAACGTCGTCGAAGGGCTCGGAGCTCGCATGGGAAGGGCTCGGCAAGCGCCGCCCATACACGGACCGCGATCAACACAGGTGATCGACACGTCGCGGAAACAACGTCGTGTGCTCGTTTCTGTTTCGGTCACTGCGAACGGTGCCAGACTAGCTGTCACCAAGTTAATTTCAGCATTAGGAAAACACAGTGTGTGACAAACTTTGCAAATATGGACAGTTCTCTTCCTTGCTAGAAGGCAGTCGCTCAAATCGTAAACACTTTCGCAACACATGCACGGGCGCTTTTAGATACGCTGAGGAGCAGGTTCGTGCGCATGAAAATAACCATGAACTACTGTTACTGGCCGTCTGCCGTACGATACTCGCGGGTATTAGAAACACTTCCGATAATGACAAACACATCCTAACACCGGTGCCACATATACTTGGAAGATCACACTCTTCAGTTCAGCGCAGATAACAGTGGCGCAGATGACCCTAGACTTAAGGAAAAATATTCATAGTCGATAGGAACACTAGTATTAGCTATGCACGCTGAGTATAATGGTTTCTTGCGGCAAAGAAACATCCACCATCTACGCTTTGCTCTTCGCTTCGCTCTTCGCTTCGCACCGCTGGCGGCCATGTTGCCCTGGCTGCATCGAGGAGGAGGAGCCGGAGGCGTCGCCTGCAGGGCAACCAATAGCTGCAATCCGGTCGCCTTGCTGATCAGCACTTGCGGGAGAAAAGTTTAGATTGAGTCAACATTTCGGTGGGCGAGGGATGCTGGTGAGCGCTATTGTCTGCCCCTCCGAACCGGTCATCTCGGTGCGCCCGCATATGTGCGGAGCGGGTCTAAAAAGCAACCGTACAGCGGCCTTTACCCAAAACACCGCACCGCATGGAGAAATTGAGCGCTGGATATACGAAGGTTTTGACAGCGTCCAATCTCTGCCAAGAGGCGAGCATTGAGCTAAGCAGGCGGCGGCAGGTTTCGATGGCCTCGTCGGCGGTGGCTGTGGCCGGCAACTCGTTGAATCCTACAGGGCTGCCCAGGAAAGTCTGGGTCTTGAAGTCTTGGATCATTGGGATCTACGCCCCTGCGATGGATAAAGGGGTCATTCCAGTACCAACTGGTGTCTTGCGGCTGAGATGAAGAGTGTGGCGTTTCACTGGGTTGAGCAGTAGTTCAAGCCTAGAAGAGAGGGACGCCATTACGTTGATGCGGGCTTGCAGCTTCTCCGGATCGTTGTCCAGTGGGATGAGGTTGACGGTGTAGTCCAGAATGTTGTGTTGGCTCTCATCTCCCTGCACAGCATGCAGACCTGGGTCAATGACGAGGTTAAACAGAAGTCCGCTCAGTGAGCATCCCAGTCGAGATGTCAATCGGCCGCGTCGCTCCTTCCTGTCCTATGCAGGTGGTGGTGTTGCAGGTCTGGATGCTACCTTCTGGTTTTTATTTTTATTCTGCTTCAGCCAGCATGGACCACCTTGAAACACGGACCTTGTTTTCGTTTTTCTTTTTTTAGCTTTAAAAAAATTTATCTCGAGCTTCTGCTCCCTTTTATTTATTTTTAATTGGTTTTTAGCCTGGCAAAGCTTTTGCTGGTCCGGGCTCCCTCTCCTTTTTCATTTCGTTTTTTTTTTTCAGTTCGAGAGGACGAATAAAATGGTAAAATGGTGTTGTCAGCGACGATGGAGCAGACGTCGCTGCCGGCGTTGCCCTCACGTAGAGCGTTGATGAGGGCGTTGTGGGCCACGGATCCAAAGGCGTTGCTGAAGTCCGAAAACGTCAAGCACAGCTCCCCACCGCCTGCCTTCGCTGCGTCAAGGCGCTCCTGCAGCCCGAAATTGTGTTCAAACACGCCATCGTGCGCCAGAAACCCCTTTTGGCAACGAGAAAGCAGCTGGTGTTCCGCGATACGACACTGCAGCCGAGTGGCCAGGCACCCAGCATACAGCTTTGAGATCGTTGACCTGCGGGCAATAGAGCGCCGGTTCGTGACGTCCTCCATAGATCTTTCTTGTGGATCAGGATGGCCCGGGAGTCCTTCCAGGCCGGGGGCACTTTCTTGTTCTTCAGGCAGGTTTTGAACGCCGCTGTCGTCTTCCAGCGTTGGATATACGAAGGTTTTAACAGCGTCCAATCTCTGCCGAAGAGCGAGCATTGAGCTAAGCAGGCGGCCGATGTCGGTGGCCTCGTCCGCGGTAACTGTCAGGGAACACGTTGAATCCTACAGGACGGCTCTGGAACGTCTGGCTCTCCTGGATCATGGGGATATTTCTGGACTTCCCTCGGTCCATCTCCTGCGGGAAATTTGTTAGTGAATTATGTACTATGCAGAAATACAATATTGAAGCCAGGTATGCCTACGTAGAATAGAATGATGAAATTATTCAGACAAGCATCTATCAAGCTGAATTACAAATAATATGTTTAGAAACTTATGTTTGCTTTAAAGTAGAGCGTGACAGCGCTAATGGACCTAATGACCTTTCTTGCATGTTGTCCGTTACTACCTGCTTACGATGTGATTGGCTCAAACAATATACTTGCTTCGGTCAGTACGTCTGTTTCTCGTTATAATGGTTCACAACAAAATTTGCTTCGATGGCTACCACCCTTTTGCGTAATTACTATCTCCTATTTAGCATTCTTTTTATTTGGAGCTAGCATCAGTGTGTCTTCTAGTCACGCAAGTAAGTCGAAGAATAAAACGCATCCACGAGGCCTCCGTTACACCATTGAACCTAAGAGCTTTAGTGGTTATGTGGAGCTTTCTATCTCTCAACAAAGGACCTGGGTTCGACTCCACATATCCGCCCTCGCTATCAATTTATTCTTCGATATTTTATTTATCTGTTTCGCAGGATTATCCTCACTAAATTTGAGTTCGTTCGGCCGTTTCCCTATTGTGCTTTTAAGCTTCTCGTACTGCCACCCGTTGAGCACTTGTTCGGAATTGGGGCATATGATATAGACGAGTGTTCCCACAAGGCCAAGAGTAAGCAGCTGAAGCTTCAGCACAAGCACTAGCGAATGGCATATGCAGCCGCGACTAATTTTCTTGGGGATAAGTTTCACATCTTTTTCGTTTTGCTAGTAGGCTCCATCGCATATGAATGTGTCGAACTCAAAGGGGAGTTATTTCATAGCGGTCACATCCAGAAATGGTACCACTGCCGTCCCTTAGCTCCTCGCGAAGCCGTACAAACGGAGCTGCTCGGATTTGCAGTTACAGCATAAACTTGCTTCTTGGTGGTCTCTCGCGACAATAAGCCGCGGGGATTGAGACCGCGGAGAATTGATCTGCGGGGTTCTATCTGGAAGATTGGACTTAGTAATGCAATGTACATTCCGCTGGAAATGTTTTTTTAGGCCATCGGGGACCACCTTTTGGCTAAGAGTTCGTTTTCTTTTATTATTATTATTATTTTACTGTTCTCGAAAAAAAAAAAGCCCGGGAAAGCAGGGGAGAATAACGCTGGCTGTGAAACATCGACTGGCGGTCTGTTGAGACGTAGCGAGGATAAAGGCAGCTGCATCGAACCAAGAAAGAAGCGACTGAATGGAGTGTAGCTATTACACTGCAGTAAATCGCAAGCGTTACATAGTCTTATGAAAATAAAATTGCCGCCACCGTCTGAAAGAATGAGCTTTGAACACTCATTACTTCAACGTAGCTGCTAAGTGCAGAAAAAAAAAAAGACAAGCACGATATTACATTCCTTCCGCTCATCAGGCTCGTCATGGCAATTCCAATGTTCTCTTCTCCTTTTCTCTTTCCAGTTCGATAGTTAAGCGTCAGCGCTACGGATCCCTTCTGATTTCGAAATCAAATTCAAAGCACATGAAATGAAAGAGAAGCTCATCGGCCTTATGAAATATATTTGTACTGTAGTACCCGCCACGAGTATTTTCGTTGCCTTCACAAAATCTTTATACAAAGAAGTCTTCAATGTCTAGAGGGTAGACGTTGCGCACTGTGTCCCCACGGACGACATAATGCTCGCTGTCGTGCTCAATGAGCAAAAACATGAACTTCGCAGCTGCAACAGACACCAAGCAGAAAGGTAATTGCACTGTCGTGATCTAGTCGCACAGCGTGGCATCCATCTTGGGGAAAGGGTTTTGCGTAAAGGGGAGAGAGAGTTAATAATACTAGAGAAGGTTGTAATAACTGTGGGGAAAATGGCAGTTATGCTTGTCTTGTGATCATGGAGAAAGGAAAGTTCTCCCCTTCAGTCTGGTGGTAATGAATTTAGTATATAGGGGCCGGGCGGCGGCGCAACTGGTAGACTCCCTAAGCCACAGAGTCTGTTAGCACCACCTACAAGCCTGGCTAGCGCTGGTGAGCTGCGGTACACTCAAGAATATTTCTTTCTGGCGCGATTTAAGGGAAACCTTTAATACCGTAATTATTGGAAGGAGCGCGCCAGAACTGCGGAGGAGAAACGTCAAGCTTCTCTTTTAAATGCATAATGATATTCTTTGGAGTCATTATCTCGATGGTCGTGCTCCCTATGTATCACCTCGTGAACGAGTCCTGCTTTGAAGATCTCATTTATGCTTTTTTACTCTGTCGTTATAAGACGTCGCAAGGTAAACAAATCAAGATACCTAAAGCAGTTGAAAACGTCTATGCATGCAAAAGAAAACGGAAGTGAAAATTGACGTTTGTCAATGAAATACCCATGCTCATTAAATCTAAACCGTGCATGCTGAGTCATTTTATTGGGAATCACGAACTTCGGCAGTCATTCCGCTTTGCTAACTTGATATCTTCATACATGTATTTAATGCCTTCAGTGTTCATTATGCGCACATCTGAGAGACTCCTGCTTCTTTGCAGGCGAAGTATGTTTGCTCAGGTAGCACCCGCATATACACAGCGGCTGAAGAGCAGGGGCCATAAAGCGCCACCCGAATGTTGCGTCCTTATGTACCATTTTTTGCTTCTTTTCTTTAGCAGGGGCCTCCGACGCCTGATATAGCTTTCGGAAGTCAGTCCAAACATTTGGGTGAGCTCGCATGTGTCATCAGGAACTTGTAAATCCTATCGCTGGTATTGAGGTGAGGCGCAGTCCTTTAATCCTTCGGAATGATAGGTATACCGCTCAGGCATAAATAAAATTCAGCCACACGGTTGCAGCACTTGGTGCGCAAACTTTTGTTAGCGCTGATGATGCTGGCGCGTATTAGTCTTCAACATTGCCCTTACTGCTAATTGCTGCTACTTACCATAATAATTGAGATCTCAGCTCCAACGTACAGATGCTTCAATCGATATTTTTTTCCGTCATATTTTCTGAAAACCCTCACGTGTGTGCTAATCGCGGCTTCTAGCCACTGCACTCGAAATATTGTAAAAAGTCACATAACGAACCTTAGCAATATGTCACAAATTACTGTATGTCTGTTTGCGATTTAACTTAACGATGAAATGGGCCGGGGCGTACAATCTGACAAAGATTTTGAGGTGAAACGTTGTGAAAGTCTTCTTTGACGAGGTTATAAAAACGGAATCCATCGTGGAGCACCGTGATGTAGAAGCAATCGAATGTGACGCAATTGCAACATCGACCGGAGAAAGGTCGAGCTACAGTTTACGATCCAAATTGGTTGCAAACTGTGGTCATGGGAGCTGACAACCATTTTTAGTCGCACTAGAATTCCACCTGAGTAGAAAAACCTTGCTGAATACCATATCAGTGCAATGTAATGTCATTCAGCAACATGGAAGAAATGAAGTGTACACAACACCGGGACAAAAAAACTAATACGGTGTGATCTACACCCTATCGATCGACCTTCGCCCCATTTATCGATGTTCTACCGTGGAGGAGTTGGTCAGGGACCGGATCATACACGAGAAGGCGTATGCGTCGATCAGCTTTTGGCAGGAGGTTTGGGAGGTCTGCAGTCATTTAAGGCTGAGGTTAAATTTAGCAGGCCACAGAGCACCACATTCTACCGATACATTTGGCGCCTTACGGTGTGCTAATTTTTACTTGTCTTCGACACAAGGTGAATCTTTCCTCTGACAATTCAAGAAACGCTTGAGCTGCGCAATACCATGGTAATACCACCAATATGCAAGTCGGCAAAAGTATCAACGTTTAGATGTAACTGAAATCAAAAAGCAAGAAACATCTTTCCCTGGCTCTGCTAACTCAATTGGTCAGAAACAATCTCACTATATTCGTATTTCGTAATTCAGTTTTTCATTAACAAAACCCTTTTTATTTCACATCCTTCTTTTCTCAGAATGGGCCGGTATTGGCCGCCAGAGTTGTTCTCCCAACGCGTGTGTTACTCGTGACTTGGGGCCAATGCGCCTGAAATATTATTCACGTTACAAATGACAGTTTTTTTCCTCCACTACAGTCGCTACAGCGCCGATACGATTAATCTGTCTTGAATTCCGCACAACATATTCCGAACCCTAGGCCGAGTGGCTAACATGCCTTCTGACCTTGAATGGCAAAAATTGACCACCTAAGTTCCCTTTGGCCACACACTGATCGCATGTCAACAGCCGCCAGACTTCGCGATGGTTGTGATTGGTGGTTGTGGCATGACAGCATTTTCGAAACTTAGCCCGGACAACCAACGGTAGCCTTCTCGCCAGCGCCAGCTGTCATGCATGGTGTAACACAACATAGTATAATTTTGAAATAAGTTCTATTACGAGATTATTCATGCTGTAAGACACCGCCTGCCATATTCTTACCTCAACTCTGACCAGCACCACGCACTACGCGCCTGCAAAAGTCGCGACAGTCAATCTGTCCAACTCTCTTCGCTTTTTTTATTATGCGCAGAGGATTTGCGCAGTCGTGGCGGCACCCTGAAAATAAAGACGCATCCGGCCCCGTAGTCTGTCCGCTGCATAAGCTTCTGCATATTAAAAAAAAAAGAACAGAAGGCAATTTCATACGGAGCGCAAAAAAGTAATGCGCAGAAATGTCACGGGGACGAGAGTATCTTATCTTTCGCACCCTGGGATGTATTTTTCGAACGTGTTTTTTTTTTTTCATTCGGCTTTAAGAATAGTTTAGAGAGATAACGAATGAGAATGCCAGGGGGCGCTCGGAGCGGAAATCGTTGAAGTGGCGCTCGGAAAGAAAGACGTTGAAGTGAATCGGCTCCGCACTCGCAGGATGCATGCTGCCTTGATAATGCTAGATATAGCCAAAGCTTATGGTAATGTTGAACATAGCATTCTATTGCAAAAATTAAAAGCTCTTCACTTTCCACATCATTTAGTAGCCTGGATATCTGATTTCCTCCAAAACCGAGAGTTTTACTATGCAATAAATGGCGTTCATTCTGGCAGATATAAGCAAGCCAGAGGAGTGCCGCAAGGAGCATTCCTCTCCACAATCCTTTTCAGCATACTACTCAGCTCAAATGCAGTTAATCATGACGTTCGCACTTACGTATAAGCAGATGATATTACGCTTTTTGTAACTGCATCGGATATTCAATCCCTTTATCTCCGCTTGCAAACGTACCTAAACTCTATTGAGAATTGGTTGTGTGGCTTGCGTCTTACATTAAATGTGAACAAATGTGCGGTCCTTGTATCCAATATAAAAGATCCTGTAAGTCTGTCTGTAATGTATCAGCAGCAAATAATACCACAGGTTAAATCATTAAAGTATTTAGGGGTAACTTACGGTGATAATCTTTCATGGCAGCCCCACATTAACCATAATGCTACGAAAGGGGCTCGGGCCGTGGGCATGTTGCGCCGAATTAGTCGTCCCCAATCAGTAATGCGGAGAAATGTACTTCTAATGGTTTATGTTATGTATGTACGTCCAATTTTAGAGTTCGATTCAGTCTTGGTTTCTGGTTCAGCAGCTTATAAAATTCGACCGCTTGTTCTCTTGGAGCGAGAAGCGCTCCGGTTGTGTCTTGAACTTCCGAAATTTTTTTGTCCAACAATGTGCTCTATCTTGAAGTCCGGATTCCTGCCTTGACATGAAGATTACAAATTCTAACTGTTCACACGTACCTAAGGATATATGAATCGGAGTTTCACCGACATATGTCTATTTTTTGCTGTCAACCGAAATCCTTTTTCGGTGTCCATTGGCCTAAATTTCATACCCCGCAGGTCGTTATGGTCAAAAATTTGCTGGATCCTTTAAATGTTTCCCTTCCTAGTATTCTACCCATACAAACCATCGGTTCGTCTTTTGAAATTGTCTTTGACGACATATTCCCGAATAATGCTAAAGACTTATCATCCGTTATTCTAAACGCATTTTTAGAAGATCATTTAAGAAGCCTTTCCGCTAGTTTAATAGTAGCTACTGACGCATCTCAATGTAATGAAGAGGCGGGTGTGGTATATATTGTCCGCATTTAGACTGGCCTTTTTCTGTACGGCTTCCGGACTTCACCCCAATTTTTTGAAGCGGAGTTTCTGGCGGAGGTACTCTCTTTACGGAAATTAGACTCCTCTTTTTTCTAAAGTGGCTGTAATTTCCGACTATCTATCCTTGTGTTCACCCCCTCTTCGTCGGCGGATTCTGCAATAGTAAAAACCTTTTTCTCCCTGATCCCTAGACATTTCAAAATTGTACATATGGTATGAGTACCAGGCCACAGCAATGTGACTTTAGATGAATACGCTGATAGTTTGGCAAAAGAGTCCCTCAATGACCCCCTATTATCTATCCTTCCGGCGACATTTTCATCACCGCAGCGAGGTTTCGGAGAAACGTTCTATTAAACATGAAAAATGGACATCTTTTAAGATCTGGTAACTACATGTACCCAAATTATTCTTGGAATAGAAAATTATGTCATTCACGGCAACTTGAGATTTCTCTAACAAGGCTGCGATGCCGTATGCCACCTTTAAATTTCAATCTTACAGGTCTGGTTTGGCACTTTCTCCAGTCAGCGCATTTTGTGGTGATCAAGAATCATTAGATCACTTTTTATTGTTTTGCCGCCGCTTCAAGACGTTGAGAAGACAGTTGATGGAAAGGCCATTGCAACAGCTTGGCCCGCGTTTAAGTAGCCCGATATTGTTATCATTTGGCGCCACCATCCTTGGGCACAGTCACAGGTCTGTTTTCACTGCCATGCAAAATGTTTTACTGAAATCAAATCGTTTGCCTTGCTAAATATTTAAACATCACTTGTTCTACAATTGCAGTGTCAATCTCCCGGGTTTGTTAACACTTTTAAATTTATATTTCACTTATTTCCCCTTTTTGTTTCCTTTCCTCTACCCCTCAAATCACTTTTTTTTTATGCAAGTACACTTTAAAAATTTTCTTTGCACCAATTCTTAGCCGATCCCCCTCTGTGGGTATGTGCCATAAGTTATTTGGTCAACAACAAGAACAACAATGTACCTAGAACTCGGACCTTGGAATTTCACCTGTACCGGCTCAGTTAAGCTAGCCCCAGTCACCAACATCATGACAAATCTGGTGGAGGTGAGGTCTGATGTCCCCTACCCCTCCTTTAGGCAGGAGTGCTGGTCATATATTCGAGGAAACGCCTGTTCACAGCACCAGCCGCAGGCAACGAGGCCTACCACCCGAGTTTTCCTCATCGGCCATGACTACCGGCAGCCATGACGTCGTCGCAATGCCTGGAGCGGCCCCCAACTGCGTAACGTTTCAGAACCCTCGCATCCCAAAGACCTTTCACGGGGACACCTATGAAGACGTCGACGACCGCTTTCAGCACTGCGAAAAGGGTAGCTACCTTCAACCTCTGGGATGACGCCGCACGGCTTAGCAACGTCTACTTCAGCATTGAGGATGGCGCCCGGACGGGGTTCAAGAACCATGAAGAGCAGCTGTATTTTTGGTGTGAGTTCAGGCTCATCTGGCGGCTACTTACGGTAGCTCAGATCACCGCGAACGGGCCGAACGCGCTCTCCAATCACGGGTCCAAATGCCTAACGAAACCGTCGCGCAGTACATCAAAGACATGATACGCCTCTTCAAGCGTGAATAACCTATAATGTCCGAAGACAAAAAGCTGCGCTACCTCATGCGTGGCGTCAAAGAGCAGCTTTTTGCTGGCCTGGTAAGCAGCCCACCGAAACCTGTCGCAGAATTATTTGCGGAAACATCCTCGATAGAGAAAGTGCTTCAGTAGCGAGCTTCGGCACAGGATCGTACCGTCCACGCCACCTCCGTCTCTGCCGAGTTACCATTGCATGGCATGAACACATCGGCGCTACGGGAGCTCGTACGTTTCATTGTGCGCGATGAACTCCGACTGCTATATGGCGCACCTCAACCAGCTTCTACCTCCATTGCGAGCGTTGTCCGCGACGAAGTGCAGAAAGCGCTCCGGCCTCCGTTTCCAAGCGGTGAACCTCGCCCTACTCCTCTTGCGTCACCTGAATGTCACCACCCCACATACGCCGAGGTACTACAATACTCTCCGCCCCAGTCGCCGACCCTCATTTCTTCTAACGTAGCTGTACCGACAACACCAGCCCCCGCGATCCAGTACGTAACGGATTCCCGACCGTCTACACGAAAAGAAGACGAGTGGTGTACCCCCGACCAACGGCCGTTATGCTTTCAATACGGCGAACGGGGTCATATTTATAGGCGCTGTCCCTACCGTCGACTGGGTCCGAAGGTTTTTCCGCCGATTCTCCGCGGCCTCCCTACGGCGAACGGCCCCGAGCCGTTGATTTCGTCAATGGCCAGCGCCGGGGTGTTCCGTCTCATCTGCGGCAATCTCGATCACCGTCGCCCAGGGCTCGCCCTTCGCCATCTGCTGCGAGGTCTTCATGGGCAGCGCAGGGTCAATCGCCCAGTTCCCGGCGGGAAAACTGAAATCGGTGACCTTCAAGGGTAGGCTCGCCGGACATCGCTGCGCGGGAGACCCCCATCGACGCGGACACGAAAGGACTACGCATCGACATCGCAAAATCGGCGGTTACCGTTCATAACGCTACCTCGACGCCACCATGACGCACCCGCAACGACGACGAATTGCCAGTGGAACCGTCGACGCACCAACGCACCCGCAACAACGACGAATTGCCGGTAGAGCTGACGATGCAACAACGCACCCGCAACGACGACGAATTGCCGGTGGAACAGATGACGCGACAACGCACACACAACGACGACGAATTGCCGGTGCAACGGACGCCGCAACGAACGCCGCAACAACGCGCCTGCAACGACGATGAATTGCGGGGGAAGCAGAACGCGTACACCGACGCAGAGCACTTAAAGATTTGCTTTGCTGGATGCTGGCGCAGAGTATTCTAGTTTTAGCAGCCAATTTGCCGCAGTTCTCAAGGAACTTTTGACTCCGCGGGCCAGTATTAAAGTTCAAGAGTCGACATTTGTGGTAAGCTGCCTTGTTCTGAAAAGCTGCTCACGGGACCTGATTCTGGGTGTAGATTTTCTTCGTGAATATGGCGCAATTAATGACTTCCCGGATTTTTAGGTCGCGTTTTCTACTGAGAAAGCAGTGGACCTCAGCAGCACAAGGCGACCACTCAATGTGCTTCGAGTTTATGCGGATAGTGTCACGCTGCCACCCCGAACCAGACCCTTCGTGAATATTAAATGCAATGCACATAACGATTGTGACACAATGGCCGAAACTAACGTGTCTTTACTGTTGACGCAGAGAGTCAGCGTGGCTCGCAGTTTGAGCCATCTTCACTGTGATCAGTCAAAGGTACTTGTTACCAATTTTTCGCACAAGTATCGGCACCTTTTTCGTAACACTTCCGTAGATTTCGCCGAACGCATCTCTGAAATCTTTGAGTGCTTGTCCACAGAAACCGTGCAACCTCCGACATCCCTCGACAATCTCGATGTTAGCTCAGAGCTATTGGTCAGCCAGCGTGAACAGCTGTTTTCATTGTTACTCGAATTTAGACAGTGTTTTGCATCGTGGTCAAAAGTGCATCAAACTCCCATCGCCAAGCACCAGATCGTGACGTTCGATGATGTGCGCCCAATCCGCCAGCACTCCTACCGTGTCCCTTCGACGGAGCGCGAAGTTAAGTCACAGGTTAAAACAATGCTCGAAGATGATTTTATCCAGCCTTCAAATAGCTCGTGGTACTCCCCGGTCGTTCTAGTTAGAAAGAAAGACGGCACGTTGCGTTTTTGCGTTGATTACCGCAAGCTAAACGCCGTAACCATGAAGGATGTTTACCCCTTGCCGCGGATTGACGACTCTTTCGACCGCCTTCGGCGTGCGAAGTATTTTTCGTCCATCGATTTAAAACGATGCTACTGGCAGATCGAGGTAGATGAGCGAGATCGTGAGAAGACTGCCTTTGTCACACCCGACGGCCTTTACGCATTTATAGTTGTACCTTTCGGACTTTGTTCCGCGCCGGCCACATTTCAGCGGATGATGGACGCTGTCCTCGACGGCCTTAAATGGCAGTGTTGCCTAGTCTACCTAGATAACGTGGTGGTCTTTGCAGAATCCTTCGCACAACATCTTAAGCGCCTGCGGTCAGTACTCGAAGCCCTTCGATCCACTAACTTAACACTTAAGCCGCAGAAATGCCACTTTGGCTACCGAGAGCTTAACTTCCTCGGTCATGTCGTAAGCGCTGCCGGCATGAAGCCACGATCCTGACAAGCTTGCTGCTGTTGCGAAATTTTCGATTCCACGTGACAAGAAAGCTGTTCGCCGATTTCTCGGCTTGTGCGGTTACTACCGCGTTTTATCGATAACTTCGCTGATCTCTTTGAACCGCTGACTCCGGTCACCCGGGGAGACACCCCTTTTGTTTCGAGTCACGAGCAAGAAGCTGCTTTTGCCGAGCTGCGTCTCCGTCTCCAATCGCCGCCTGTTCTAGCCCATTGCGATGAGCACGGTGAGACAGAAACCCATACCGACGGCAGTAACATTGGCCTTGGGGCGGTTCTCGTGCAACGTCAAGAGGGTGTTGAACGAGTCGTCGCCTATGCCAGCCGTACTTTATCCCATGCCGAGATGAACTATTCAACTACTGAAAAGGAATGCCTCGCCATTATTTGGGCTGCTACGAAATTTCGCCCCTACCTTTATGGTCGCCCATATGAAGCGGTCACTGACCACCATTAATTTTGTTGGCTGGCCAACCTGCGTGACCCATGCGGCTGCCTGACGCGAAGGAGCCTTCGCCTACAGGAGTTCGACCTCAATATTGTCTATAAGTCGGGGCATAAGCATGAATATGTTGACGCGCTCTCTCGTGCGCCTATTGAGCTCGCTTCACCAGACACGGGTTAAGCTGGCAGTTTTCTCGGAGCTGTTGATGCTTCAGATATGTCTCATCAGCATCGTGCTGATCCAGAGTTACGAGCCCTGAACGATTATTTAGAAGGTCAACAAGCCATCATACCTAAGTGCTTTTCCCGGAGTCTGCCAACTTTCTGACTGAAAAGTTGTGGGCTCTATAAGCAAAAGTCTAATCTGAGTCGAGAGCCTACCTCCTCGTGGTACCGACAGCTCTGCGAGAGGAAATCCTTTCCGCGTGCCACGATGAACCAACTTCTGGCCACTTGGGCTATTCTCGCACACTTGCTAGAATACGACAGACATTCAACTGGCCCAGCCTTGCGACTGTTGTTAAGTGCCATGTCAAGAGCTGTCGGCAATGTCAGCGTCGGAAGGTTCCGCAGTCAAAGCCTGCAGGCCTCCTCGTGCCCATAATACCACCACGCGCACCGTTTGATCAAGTCGGCATGGACCTTCTCGGTCCTCTCCCTCGGTTTCCGGTTGGCAACCGTTAGATAACCATCGCCACATACTATCTGACTCGCTATGCCGGGACCAAAATTGTTACCTAGCGGTACAGCGTCTGAAGTTGCCCATTTCTTTGCACACCAGATCATACTGCGGCACGGTGCTCCGACCTGTATTATTACTGACAGAGGGACTGCCTTTACTTCACAAATGATGGCAGAAGTTCTTCATCTTAGCGGTACGGTGCATCGAAAAGCTACTGCTCACCATCCGCAGACGAGTGGGCTGACGGAAAGGCTTAACATGACCATCGCGGATATGCTGGCGATGTATGTCGACGTCCAGTACAAGACGTGGGATGCTATCCTACCATATGCGACATTCGCATACAATACGGTAGTCCAAGAGACGACACGCTCCACGCCGTTTCACCTCGTTTACGGCAGGGAGGTTCGGATGATGCTGGACGCAATGCTCCCTTGCGAAACAGATAGCGAGCTTTCTACTGACGCCAAGGAGTTTGCCCAAGATGCTGAGCAAGCACGCCTACTAGCACGCGTCCACATCGCCCAGCAACAGGACAAGGATTCACGCCGGTACAGCCTCCACCACAGACAAGCTTCCTACAACACCGGGGACCAGGTGTGGGTGTGGACTTCTGTTCGATGCCGTGGCCTATCAGAAAAGCTGATGTGCTGCTACTTCGGACCATATAAAATCTTGCGGCGCCTCAGCGGCGTTAACTATGAGGTGCTCCTGGATGGCCCAGAGCAGGGAGGCCGTCGGCTAGCTCGTTCAGAGGCAGTTCATGTCCTGCGAATGAAGCCGTATTTTGCGCGGTGACTGAAAAACGCCATGATGTTTTAAACAGCACGATCGTGCCACCAATCTTGCACAACCGTATACCCCTCAACCTGCGCAATCCTGCGCAAAGCACTCGCTCCTTGCCAGGAAAGCAACATATGAAACCTGTACCGCCGCTCAAAGTAATCTCTTTTCCTCGATGTTATGTACATTGATTCGATCCGTACTGTGTGCCGGGGTTCTTTCTGTGGCAAGGTCCATCCTTCGAACAGATACAATTCGACATCGCGGAAGCGCACCTGCTTCATACTAGAGAAATAAGCGTCGCGCGCGGTACATGTATGTACAGGGGTAGTCAAAAGTTTCCAGGCCGCCCCGAATGGCCAGGGAGCGGCTTCTCTCCACTATCGCCGCGCTGCTATCAGATGTGCGCCCCGCCGCGCGCCGGTGGCGAGGGTATACGAAGAGAGAGGGTTCGACCCCTTCTTACTCGCTCTCCTAGATGACAAAGTAGTGAAAAAGATGGTGCGGCGCGCGCCTCACGATTCCTTCTTCGGATTCCGCTGCGCTGCAGACCGTGGCTCGGCTGACGACCGTTCGCCGGAGGGAAATATGAAGCTGACCCATAGAGAAAGGAATTGAGTAAAGAGCGAACACTCGGCGAAATCTGGCCCCAGGAAATGACGCTTGCCTGATAAAGTTATAGTATAAGCCCCCGGCACCACGAAATGGATGGCGCGACCAGCGTTTGTCGCGCCGCTCGCGCGTGTGCTGCCGACGCAGACTGAAGCAGACTGCGGAAGGGCAGGGCCGTCTACGCGTGCTGCGTACGTGTTCATGAGGCTGACTGCGGATTCCTTGGCCTTCGAAGCGGAACTACTGTAGTTCGTCAGGACGGCAAGGTGAGGAACGTTATTCTGGCTTAAAACGTTGCATTTAGAGCAGTTTATGCTGACCGCGCCACCCGGTTTCTTGAATTGCGCAGCTCGTGAACAGGTGCCGGTGCGCACGTCATGGGTCGGCCAGTTCGTGACACCCCGCAGCTCCCAGCAAAGGCAAGGTGAGAAATCGTTTCTGTTTGCAAACTACGCTGCATTTCTAGCAGTTTAGCTCAGCACTCTGGCTGGCGCGGTTGTGAAGGGAAGGCCAATATGTGCTCGGTAATAGCGCAACAAGGGCTCGCCGTTTACTGCGCAGTTAGATAAGAGCGAACCGGCACCTTACGCTCTTTGCTTGGTTTGCCTAGTGGTTACTTTTGCGTGGTTTCTCGTTGAGTTTTACGTGTTGGGGTGTTTTTTTATAACCTTCACCAGTGAGCAATCTCTTTTAGGTGATGTGCTGGCCGGGTGAAATCTGAACATCGAAAGTAGGCCAATGTGTTAAAGACGAGCGTTCTCGCGTGGTATGTGCGGGACCGTTATTGTTAAGAGGGCAGGAAAAAACGGTACCGCACAAAACCTAAAGAACCAGAAACTTATGTGTCGAGGATCGTCATCTGCAACGAAACACCCGCGGGGAATGCGCTTTAAAAAAGGTGCGCTTTAAAAAAGGTTTAAAGATGCTTCTAAACAGCTTGATACTAAAGAAGTGGCGCGCCGTTAATTCCGTCATCTCCGTTTCTGAAAACATGCATTCCACCCGCGCATTTATTTTCAGTGCTCCAAACGCGCACTGTGGTATCCCCTGTATTGTTGCCGCCGGATATGAAATATTTTTATCGAATGAAACGCGTAGTCGGCTGTCAATGCAGGTTTTAAAACCAAAGAATAACATCGGGAAATGGAGCAATGCTTGGAAATTACTGCTAGAGATTTTCGCCGTGTAGCTTGGTTTCTGTATTTTACGTGGGTATGCAAGCGAGGCTCGATAAATCATTGACCAATATTCGTAACTTTATTCCTTTACCGATTTATCGCGTTTAATCTGTTTACACAGTGTAAGTAAAAGGTATATCAAGATGACATATATTTCTAGTGTAAAATGTCTAGCTGATGCCAGGATTCGGCAGTTTCTGCTGTGTACCCTGGTGAGACAATTGCCGCATACGTGCAAGAGGTCCGGACCAATATTCCGCATTCTACGAGTCGATAGGGTTCAACTTTCTCTTTTGGCTAGCCATTTAACGTGATTTATTGTGCACATCAGGTATTTCTAAAACGATATCATTGTTATTTAACACGAAAAAATTGTTAATAGGCATGAAATAAATGTCTGAATTGTTTCCTGAAATATTAATATCAGCACATTTTTCACAGACAAACAAATTGACCATCTGAGAATATTGCAAGCTAAGCTTGATTGCTTTCTACTTACCGTCCCAAAGAGACCCAGGCTATAAAGACGCGCATAATAGACGAACCATTCTTATATTGACACTGTTGAGCATTCTATCTATGAATTTAACGCACCGAAGTCCCACAAATCATGGCCCAACTGAGAACTTCCCAAAGTTTCTTGTTCTGTGCTCTATAACAGTCTAAACCTGTGAATGAACTATCAGTTTTTCTGATTGCCAGCTCGCTAAAGGCCATCATTGGGGCAAACTATAAAGCCGAGACACTAGAATTTAGTGACCTACTAATAGAGGTATCAGACAAAACCCAGTCAGGCAAGCTCCTCATAACAAATACATTTGCTCACCTTGACGTTCAAGTATCGCCTCACCAGTTTTAACAGCTGCCAAAGAGTGATTTCTGAGCGAGACCTCCTAAACGAAACAGAATCGGATCTCCTCGAAGGCCTCTAGAGCCAAGGTGTAACTATGGTTCGAAGGATAACAGTCAGGCGAAAGAACTAGCAAAAAAGAACGAAACATATATTTCTCACTTTCAACCGGAGCACACTTCCTGAATTCATCAACGTAGAATTCATCCGCTGCAATGTTAGCCCATACATACCCCGCAGGTGTTTCAAGTGCCAGCGGTACGGGCATGGCAGCCAGACATGCCGAGGACACCTTACCAGTGCAAAGTGCAGCACACACGACCACACAGCAGATAATTGCAGTGCAACTGACTACAAATGTGTGAACTGTGAGGGCACCCACCCTGCATACACACGGTCCTGTGCGGTCTTTGAGGCCGAAAAGGAAGTAATCAATGTAAAGGTAACTGAGAAGATGACATACGGAGAGGCGCGAAAAAAGCACAGAATGCTTTTCTCCGCTCCGTATGCTGACCCAGCCCGCAGAGGGGCCAGGCCGCGTCTAGTAACGGTGGGCACGCAGTGCAATGCTGCTGATGTGCTCCCACCACGGCTCCTCAATAAGCAGCCAACGGCTACCCCAATCTTTGCAATCCCGGAGGTCACTTCTCCCAGACGTCCGGGACACCAAAGACATCTGAGAGGGACTTGATTCCTTTTGAAAAATCTCCTGCCTCCATGCCTTCACCAGAGGCGATAGAGGTCAGCATGGACTCCGCAGCGTCAGTGGCGCCTAGGGAGTCCGCCAATGAGAGGCGGGGCCTGTTAGACCGCCTAAAAAAACATACACCAGTTAAGCAGTATGATAAATGCGACGAGTCTTAATCCTACTCTATGTTCTTTCCACACCTACCAAAATGGCTACCGACTCCTAAAAAATCTGAATGACATATATGAAATCCTCGCCGAACACCAACCAAACATAGTTTGTCTGCAAGAAACGCATTTGAAACCAACTCACACAAGTTTTCGCAAGCAGTATCGTGTATTCAGGAAAGATAGGCAAGGCAGTACTCACCCGTCCGGTAGCATTGCCGTTAGAACACAAAAGTCAATCGCTTGTCGAAACGTCTCGCTTAACACAGACTTAGAGGCAGTGACAATACAAGCCCTAATATTAGGTGAAATAACAACAATATGTTCGCTGTATATTCCGCCAGATCATAGACTATGTAACAAAAATTTTGAAAAGCTGATTGACCAACTTAAATAACCATGGCTGCTTGTCGGAGAGTTTAATACCCCCCCCCCCCCCTCCATTTTTAGGGGGTTGTAGAAAACGAGAGTCCGAGGTGCAATAATTGAAAAGTTCTTGTTATCCTCAGGGTCATGTTTGCTCAATTCGAAACAGCCAACATACTACAGCTCAGCTCATAATACGTACACAGCCATTGATTTAGCCATTGGCTCTCCGATGCTCTTGGCAGCTACAGAGTGAATTCTTATTGACAACCTATATGGAAGCGACCATTTTTCCATCTCTGTGAAGTACACAGGCAATAAAAATGGTAATGTGTCTATTCTCAGGAAATGTAAACAGTATGCGGCCAACTGGGAGATGTTCAGGGAACACTCAGCTCTGCCCTGTTCATCAGCTACTGCCTTAGGGGTTCAAAATCTCAACTTGATCACGTTGCACATTATAGATGCTGCAGAAAAATGCCTTCCACAAACATCAAGTGAGCCACGAAACAAACGAAGGTCCTGGTGCAATGCAGAATGTAAGACTGCCCGTGAAACACAAAACAAGGCACAGTCGAAGTTACGCCGATACCCCACCGCTGAAAACCAAATAGTTTTTAGGCGCGCAAAGGCAAATGGCAGGCGTGTTCGACGCATCTCCAAGCGAGAAAGCTGGTCATCATTCCTTTCTTCTGTGAACTCTTATTCTGATGCACACAAGGTATACAACAGGATAAGAGCACTCAAAGGATATAGTACTCTCCCAACACCTCTTGTCAGCACTAGTGGTGACTCTCTTGAACATCAAGCAGGCACACTAGGGCAACACTTTGAATACATAATCAGCTCATCGCACTATACAGATTCCTTTTTTGCGGCACAAGGTAACTGATCGCCGTATTCACAAACGGAACTTATCTTATTGCTTCATGCACTTAACAGCGGCTTAACGTGTTTCAGAATCCAAACTTGTACAAAAGCCGAACTTTTTCGCGTTCTTAACTTAATAATAAGTGAGCAGTTTCAAAGGTAGCTTGGGAGCTATCTTAACGCGCACCTTTTGACGTCCAAGATGGCTACCCACCACGAAAGTTTCTCGGCGTTCGTCGACTTCGTCGCCCTCGTAAGAGAAGTTAAAAACCACGAAGGCCGCCCATATGTGACATTACGGCGCATATTCAGGGACCGCACCAACCCGATGGAAGAGTACACGGACGGCGAGTTTCTATCCCGATACCGCTTCTCGAAGCAGGCCATTCTGCAGCTGCTGGCAATGCTGCCGCTTTAAGCGAACACAGATGATCGTGGTTGCCCCGTGCCGCCGCTTCTCCAGTTGTTAGTGGCATTGCGCTTCTATGGCGCCGGAATCTTCCAGGTAGTGACTGGGGACCTGGTGAACATTTCACAGCCCACGGTGTCGCGAATCGTCCAGCGCGTTACTTCGATGATCGCTGCCACACTGTTTTCGGCACTCGAGAAACCGCCTGATTGCACGGGAGCACCGCAAGTAATGCAGGATTTTTATACGATGGGAGGTTTTCCTGGAGTGGTCGGGTGCATAGACTGCACTCACGTCCGCATCAAGAGTTCTGGAGGCGACGACGCCGAAGTATTCAGGAACAGAAAAGACTACTTTTCGATCAATGTTCAGGTGCATGTTTTTAATCCCCGCCAGTTCGTGACAGGGGATAAACTATACTGGAGATTTTTTTTTTCTGTTGAGTATACATTACTCGAAAAAACTCGAACTCTTGTTCTTTTATATACAGACACAGCGAAATGTCATTTGAAATCATTACCAGTGATAATAGATTCTCAATTGCTGTATTTACTAGTCAGCCTTCTAGTTGCGGTTGACATGCATAGTATTTAACTCCCTACTGGAGCTGATTCTGTGTGATCATCATATTGAATAGTTTGAATCCAAGCAGTATCAAAGTGTCCCAGTTCTGAGAGCTAGCAAATTGGCTGTGTTGAATGCAATCTCTATTTTTGCTGCAGAACTAGCTTAGTCACAGTGCCTTGCTTGCAATTTTTTATGCAGCCAAGTTACTTATAGACTTGTAACATTAATCATAGCAACAAAGGAACATAATTTATAAGGTCATTGGCTTATTCTCTTTGTGTTAAGAGTAGCCTGCTGCTGTTAGCATTGTCGATATGTGTATCTAACAAAGGCTAGAAGCAAGTCAACAGTAAGGGCATCTTTGTTTCACAAGCAGCCACTGGACGTCGACAACAGTTCCTTCACTTTATTGTTGGCAAACCAAGCGTCAGACATTTGTATAACTTTAGAAATTATAGCTCAACGTGGATTAACCAGCTTGCAAACACGCAGTACTATTGTGAATGCTATTGATAAAGATGTCATGTATTGTCTGTGTTGAGAGTGGCTTGTTGCTGTTAGCCGTGTTGCGATGTGTCCCTTCACCTTAAATGACGGCTTGAAACAGGCCAACAACAAGGGCATTTTTGTTTCACAAGCACCCACTGGACGTCGACAACAGTTCCTTCACTTTGTTGTTGGTAAACAAAGCGTCAGACATTTGTATAACTTTAGAAAATGCAGCTCGACCTGGGTTAACCAGGTTGCAAACAAGTGTTCACATCACGCAGTAATATTGTGAATGATATTGATAAAGATGTCATATATTGTATGTATTGAGAGTGGCTTGTTGCTTGCAGCAGTGTTGAGGTGTGCCGCTTGCCCTTGAACTAGGCTAGAAAAAGACTGACCGCATTGGCACTTTCCTGTTGCAGGCAATCACAGGGCCTCAGCTACAAATCCTGGACGTTGCCGCCAGCTGGCCAGGCTCAGCTCATGACCGTTGCATCTTTGATAACAGTCTTGCTAGAGCCCTGTTTGAAAATGGTGTTGTGCCAGGAATCTTGTTGGGAGACTCTGGCTATGCCTGTCGCCACTATCTTATGACTCCATTCAAGGACCCTAAAAATAGTGGAGAGCGAAGGTAAGCTCTAACTGCAATAGAAAGTTTTGAACATTTAATGCCATAATGACAACTGCAGTACATCTGGCACCATATTTTTTTTTCTAGATTCAACACCTCACAGAAAAGGATTCGCAGCAGTATAGAGAGGGTGTTCGGCATTTGGAAAAGGCGCTTTCCGTGCCTTGACATGAAACTGCAGATAAAGATGACCACTTCGGTGCTGGCGATCACAGCATGTGCTGCTCTGCACAATCTGAGCCTGCGCCTACAAGATCCAATCCCTCCCAGAATCCAGCCTTCCCCCATTACACTGCCCCCTCCTGCTCTGCTTCCTGCTGGACCAACAGTGGGGACAGCTGCACAGCCACATCCTCAGGACACTCAAAATGGGTTCAGAGTGCGTAACCGAATTGTTCATCAGCACTTTTCGTCACAATCATGATCATTTTAAGTTTATGCCACTAATCACACAGGGCTAAACGTGAGGATTAATCTTATTTATACCATAACCTTTCCAATACAACAGGAGGTAGAGGATGGTAAATAGGTTTTCAGTACTGTCCATCTAGCATGAGAAAACCTTGCAGGTAGCTTGTATTTGACTGATCCCACATGAATAGTATTGACGAAAAATCTCCACCGCCGACCTCTGGAAACATCAGGCTTCAGTGTGTAATGTATATTATTGCCAGTTTCCCATGCTCGCTGTGTCCTGAAGAGTGAGAGATTGAACAAATACATATGGTTTGTTATCAGCATTACTGCTGCTGCCACATAATTTATTTGTACTCAAATCATATAGTCCAAACCTGACTTTTTGCGGCATTTATTTGGATTTCCTCTGCATCAATTGCATTTGAATTTGCAATAAACTAGCCTTTGCTTTGGCATTCAATAACTTTTGTTCGTTGAATGCTGTTTTTTTTTCTTTTTGCTCTGCCCGCATCATGCGCATGTATCTTCAGCGACAGCTTGTGAACGAGCCTCCAGCTCTTCTTCAAATGCTGTCCGATGCCGGCTAGCGTTACCATGAGGGGCTCCATTCTGAACATTGCTGCCAGCATTCTGTCGTAACCCTGGCGCCGAAGCGGAAGGTTGCGGAGACTGGTTCCGTGGTGGTGGTAATAATCCATCCGCTTGATCCTCACTGCTGAGGCAAATGTCTGTATCTGCCTCATATATACCTTGTAGTTCGTATGCATCTGTAAAACATTCGAAACATTTTGCATTATTTCTCTTCGCCATTGAGAGTGCATAATAAAGCATGATGCAATCAGCAGTCTAGGAATATCACACAAACATCACACGAGGTATAATATGCTGAGAGAATATTTCCTGTGCAAAAACTTAAATTTTTTTCCCTTTTACTTCTTTTTGCCTATCGCGTGTAACACGTTTTTCCTTATTCGTGTCAGTCAAAATGTTATGTGCAGAATTTGATGTATTCATTTTTTTCCTCCTACGTCCCTACATTAGTGCTGCACTTCTTCATCGCATCTTTTTGCTCGATGCTTCACTCCCCCCTTTTATGTAATGGCCCCTCGGGCCTTTCGGGTAAATAAATAAATAAAAAATTGCCCTGACAACATTGTCATTCAATGTTTTTAAATACGGCTCCAAATAAGTGTTTCAATAAAACCACCTGTCATATGGCGATCTCTCATTCAGGTAACAGACTTACCACACCATATAAACATAAATATTAATTCTGTTAAGTCAGCCTGTAATGAATTTTTTTTTAATTTCTCACGTTTCGTCACAGACGGCTAAACGCTTTAGCTCTGACGCGGACTTGGGTTAGTATCACGCTTTCATTTTTTTTTTGCCAAACATTCATACCTCTTGCAAAACATTGCAAAGCACAATTTATGCGCAGTGCACTAGCAAACCCCTTACCTTCGTTTTCGTTCAATGCAGCGATTGGTGCAGTCTGCATCTGCGCCAAGAGCCGCGCCACTGCTGCTGTGCATTCGTCGGCTTAGGTTGTGCCGTTGGCACTGTCGTTTGCGTCGTGTCGTGCGCGGTCTCTGTCGAAAGGATTGGGTATGCGCACAGACTTGTGGGATGCCACAGCGCCAACCCTTTTAAGTTCTTCTGTTAGCGTTGACTGAACCGCCGAGCCGCCGCCTGAAAACGCAATAGCAAATTCTATTGATGTGGGCAATACTCACAACTGCAGTCGAAAGTAATTCGGCTCAGCGAATGCTCAGTTATGGAATCTTTGCACCGCATCTGGAACGCTACAGTGAAGCAAGTTTACTGTCGCGGTGCTGGCATGTGATGAAAAGGCAGCTTAACTGTACGGAACAACTCCTTGGTGTCAGTCGCCTTGCTCCTGCGCCATTTTTCTTTCAAGTTTTCCCAGCACTTTCGTAGTTGTTGGCTGCTACGAGGTTGCACGCCGTGGCGGCTATTGAAACGCATTGCGATCTCCTCCCACACCTTCTTCCTCTGATTTACAGACACCGCGTCCGTGCGCTTGTTTTCAACCACACCTTTCTTTTCGGTCGCTAAGTCAATAAGTACATTCCGCTCCAACTCAGTAAAATTGATTTTTTTCCTCTCTGATGTCATTGTAAAAAACAAAAACACGAAAGCGACGAAATCAGCTGGTTTGAGAGGGGGAAAAAAGCTCCAAATACAAAACACGTGAAGAACAGAAATGTTAAAATACAACAACTAATAAACGGCAACAAGTGTGACCGGACTGAAAATTGGAATTGGTTGAAAATAGCTCCTGTGCGTCCATATTTTGCGTTCAGCTTGCGTAAATGCAACAATGAAAACATTTCAATGTTTTGCGGCCACTGGAAGCTGTTTATTGTGAAATAACTTGCAGTTTAACGTGGAAAGCATTTGTAGCCTCGTTACCAAGCTCATTTTGCCCCCCGATAAATGGAACTTTCATAAGGCTTTCTTTTCCTGCATTTCGGCAGGTTTTCGAAACACACCCAAACTTTTCCTTCATCTTATACTTGTGGCATACTTTTGAAAGTAGCACTTTTGGCTTAAGTAATACGGCGGGGAGGAGAGGAAGCCTATATGTGATAAAAGACTGTGCACAGGAGGATACAATAGCCCTTTCACCATGCATGCACTAGGCACATCTGGGAACAAAGCACCAGGTCCTGACAGGATTACATATGGAATGCTCAGGTACCTGCATGTGGGCACGCGTGCAACCCTACTTTGCCTGTATAATAAAATATGGGCCACAGGACGCTTTCTTAAAGCAAGGAAGGAAACGATCATTATCCCGATATTGAAACCCGGGAAAAAATCCACTCTTGCTGGCAGTTATTGGCCTATTGCTCTAACCAGCTGTTTAGGCAAGATTTGAAAAAAAAAATGGTAAACCGTCACCTTCTACATTTCCTAGAAAATAATGGTCTTCTTCATCAAAACCAAGCTGGTTTTAGAGCTGGGCGGTCAACAGCTGATCTGCTCATTGCATTTGAGTCATATGCAAGGGATGCTTTTGTACACAGACAACATTTTTTATCTGTCTTTTTCGATCTTGAAAAAGTATATGATAACACTTGGTGCTATGGTATCATCCGCGATCTCTTCTCTCTTGGTATCACAGGGAACATGCTGAATACAATACGAAGTTACTTGCATGAACGGACCTTCAAAGTTCGTGTTGGCAATGCATACTCAAAGCAGTACATACAGAAAAATGGTGTTCCTTAAAGTGGTGTTCTCAGTTGCACACTTTTCATAGTCAAGATGAACTCTCTAAGAAGCCTGTCACCAAAAACCCTTTCTTGCTCTGTATATGTTGATGACAACCAGATAAGCTTCAAATCTTGCAACTTGGCTATCTGTGAAAGACAGATTCAGCTAGGTGTTAACAAATTGTCCAGGTGTGCTGATTACAATTGTCTGAAATTTAACTCTGAAAAAAGTGTTTGTGTACTTTTCTGTAAGCAGCGTGGCATCAGACCTGACCCCAACATTACACTGAATGGTCAGAGCCTTGCCCTTAAAAAGGAACATAAATTACTTGGCGTAGTTGTTGACAAAAGCTTTCCTTCATTGGCCACATAAAACAGTTGTTACTGAAGTGTGTCAAAGCAATGAATCTACTAAAAATTCTATCTCACCTCTCATGGGGCACAGAGCACGACTGCCTTCTCAGCCTTCTGAATAGCGTAGTTCTATCACGCATTGACTATGACTCGATGGTCCATGAGTCCGCATCCTCCTCTGCTCTAAAATTGTTTGATCCCGTGCACCACCACGGCCTTCGCCTCGCCACGGGCGCTTTTCGAACTAGCCCAATTGCTAGTCTTTATGTCGAGGCGAACCGATGGTCACTGAAACGAAGAAGAGAATTTACTTGTGCAACTTATGCTATGAAGGTACTATGCCAACTGGCTCATCCATGTCGCCGGCTCCTGCTTGACAAAACTAGCACAGCACTTTTCTCAAAAAAAAAAAACCTCTCTGACACGACCATATCCAATCCGAGTTGCCACGCATATTGGACATCTGGACGTTCCGGTTACCAGTCTTCATACAACTTTCATAAAAAGCTTAATTCCTTCTTGGGAAATGCACCCTGTTAATTGTGACCAGTCGTTTCTTGAAGTGGGGAAATATACATCCCCTATTGCCATACTGCAGCACTTCATGTCACTTGAGGCGAAGTGCACTTGGGATGAATATTACACTGATGCTTCAAATTCTGCTCAAGGGTCTTGTGCAGCACATGGACAACGATTTTCACTTTCAAAAACACTGAATAGACATGCAAGTATATTTACTGCGGAATGCCATGGAATCCTGCTAGCTGTGACACATTATTGAAAACAAAGCACATACTGCGGTAATCTACACAGACCTCCTCAGCGCTTTAACCTATCTTCTTCGAAATGGCAAAAGAATGCAGTCCTATATTCTCTACTTTACAACCTAGTGTCTGTCCATAAATTAGAACTTAAAATTACGCTGTGTTGGGCACCAGGCCACCTTTGTATACCAGGCAACCTTTTCCCAAAAACCAACTAAAAAATATATAAACATACTTGTGGAATTTTTACTTCAGAGATATTAGGCTTTAATTTGGAAATGCACTCCCCTGAATATGAAAAACATATTACAGCTAGTTACTGCAATGAAGACATAACTGAACAGGCTTACCTGCCTCGTAATGCCTGCCGTTAAATGGCCCCTCCAGCTGGCAGGTTATGGCATTGCCACACATTGCCTGATATTCATGCACTGGTACCACCTGTGCCTGGAGAAGTAGTTCTGACCCACAGACGGTCGACAAATTTACCTTGCTGTACCATGATGAAGCCCCAACAGTTGGGCACAGGGGCCTTCCTTTGCATGCACCACCTGAGGAAGAAAAATTGAAGTAGCTGCAAGCAATGATCGCTTATAGAGTCCCTATACATTGGTCACAAGAAAATAACCTTTCAGTGTGCACCTTCTTTACTGTGCCGTAGCATCATGCTTATTGCATTGCTCTCAGAAGAGCTCACTACAGTTCACTGATACAGGACCATCAATTTTAAGGCGAAAGCCTTTAATGGCTCATGCTAGCGTTTGTTCCTTTGGTCACACTATAGGTGCCAATCAAATGACATTATAATGATGTAATTAGAAAAAATTAGAATCCTGTTTCCACTAGGAGTCGAACCTCCATCCCTCGCATCCCCAGCTGAGCGCTTTAACCAACTGCGCAACGCCCGGAATCGCGAAACACATGCACATCAAAATTCTCTTTGTCTACTGTAAGGATGATAGTAGCGATGACTGTGGCGCTATAATTGGTGTTGATGACATTAGCAATGACAATGACGGTGCATTTATTTCATAATGATGATGGGAGCAAACGTGATGCACCGTGTGCACCAGCAACGCTTAGACTTTCACGCTTCTACAGTGTAGATTCCGCAGTGCTCTCGGAATTTTTTCAACACTATCATCCACACTTAATTTTTTTTTCAAAGCAAGCCATATTCAGAAACCTGCACTAGGTTAAAATTTTTATTGTAATTGAAAGATCATATATACATCTTGTTTTGCAAATGGCTTGATACAGTAAGGATGTAAATAAAGACCAGGAATTGCGCAGAAATCATGTATCAAATAAAAAATGAACCAGATTTTGTTGTTGTGCAGATGGAAATCAGTCAAATTTATTTTATTCTTGACAGCTTTCTTCCTCAGCTTTAGCATGATAGGGTGGACTACTTCGAGTGTAAATTCAATTACTCCTTCTCCATAGCTACTTCCTTATCGACAGCCTAGAATAAGAAGAGATCAGAGGAAAATCTGATGCCAGAAGTTAAAACACTGGGATCATTAGCCCTGCAGCAGACGAAGCAATTTGTGCATAAAGATAGCAAAATAATTTATAAAATACTACATTTAGTTAAGCCTGTTGACAGCGGCTTTCTGCATTTAGCAACGTAAGTAAATAGCTGAAACTAACAAGTAACAACAATATTTGCCGCTGTCTTGTCGCTTTGAGGCCTATGTGGATCTTTTCTTTCGGTCAAAGTAGGGTGAAATATGAATTTTCATATCGATAAGGGCGAAATCCGAAATTGCTTGCATTGCTTAAAATATTGCATAAAATTTTAATAAAGTTCTGCGTTTAGTATTTCTAATAAGTGCAACAAATTAAAAATAGTGTGTGCTGATAACAACCTTTTGCGTATTTCTCAGTTTGTGTTTCCGTGGAGTCCCTCATTTAAGAAAAAAATATTTACATGTACATGCGCGACTGTTATGTTGATGACCTTATGCTGGGCTAGTAGGCAAGATCGAAAACAGGCATAGCACTGGTTGCATTAGGGACATTAACGAGTTCCCCTAAATTCGATGTCGACAAGAGAGCACCTTCCCGAAGCTCTACAACTGAGTTGGAGAGCAGGCTAAATATGTATTTGCACAAGTGCGCCTAGGTTGATTGACGTAAAAAAAGAAACTGATTGGTTACAGTAGACAATCGGTGGCTGGGCACGAGTCAACTGCAATCGTTTATGCAATCATTTTACAGTTGCCAAAACTGCTCGCCTGCTAGAAACGGCCGACACAACGTCGTTACGCGCGAGAGAGAGCACTTGCGCCATGACGTCATCCCTTCGAGCATGAGCGTTGGTGCCTTTCGACTACAAAATGATCAGGTTTTTAAGTAGTTATATCGAGTAGAAGGTGCGGTAGCGTTTGCGCACACGTGGAAGCTGATGAGGGTGATGTGCAATGTAAAGCGCGTAGCAGTGTGCACGTGGGGCGATACGAAATTCCTC
>JAJIZL010031023.1:29906-53203 GCA_023969395.1 Amblyomma maculatum
GAATCCGCTCCGGCCTTTTCTTGTTTTACAATTTAAAAGGGCTACAAGCGGTCACACAAGTGTTAGACAGTTTTGATAAGCTCTGAATCTCGGGATTAGCGTTAATTCGCATTCAAAGATGTCTACTGAGACGCCACAGCCAGTCAGCGTTGCTTTACACGTTTCGGCGGGCATATTTATTTGACACAGTTAAAGCACTGATATCAATAATTTGGCTTGTAACCGTCAGGCCACCACAGGCACCACTATGCACTATTTACTTCGGAGAATCGCTGAAATGGCTTGCATATCAGGCCACTTGTAACTTGTCATATCATAGAGTAGATGACCGAAGTAAAAATCAAGTTGTGCTAAGGTGCCTCGGAGCCGGAGACCTTGACCCGCTGCGCACTGGTGACCTCATTTGGAATTAGGAGGGCTGACTGCAGCTCTCCGAGGTCCTCTTTCTAGAATCTAAGAATCCCGTTGAACACTGTGTTGTTGTTGGCATTGATGTTGAAGGATACCACGCTCACGTAAGTTACTCCGAGGCTTTGGAAAGTCGCGCTCCCGTTAAAACCGATGCATGTCTTCACTTTCATCCCATGATAGCGCACTTAAAAGCTGCCTGTCGTGAAGTGTGAAGGACGCTGTCGGCAGGATGTAACGTAGCGTGGACACGTTGCACCGATAGCGAGAGTAAACGCTAGCAAACTCTGGTACACGACCGAACACCAAAAAACACGAGCACCAAAACACACAGGATTTAATGCAACTAGACTAGGATTGTTCGGGCTTGTTGCAGGTGGCAAAGTGGTTAAAAGTGAGCTCAAATTAATAATTATTCAAAACACAGCCAACACGCCAACATGATGACTTCGGGGGGTCTGCATACGACATTTTTGTGACATTATTTGAAGTATTTATTACAAATAGCTTCCATTTTTTTAATGGATAGTCATAATCATCATCTCCATGTACGTCTACCGATACGTCTGACGTAAGGGCGATACGTACAGCTAAAACGCATTTTGCCCGGTGTCAGCCGGATGCGTCTACATCAGTTTGCAACCATGCGCAGTAGGCGTCCGATACGTCTACGTCTGTAAGTCTCCGGCAAACGTCATACGTCTCCGGCAAGCTAAATCTGCCTACTATCGCTTGTACTGAGAGCGTGTTGGGCCAGAATGCTGTGAACACAGAGTCCACCTCAGACAGATATTTGGACTTGCCGAGGCTTCGTTCAACAAGCGCTTTAAGGCAGACTCTGCACCAACGTTTTTCGAGTGCAACCGCCCATGGAAGCTGCCAGCTGAACGATCGCATGGTCATCAAGAAGAAGCCGGCCACGGTAAGAATGAAAGATCAAATTCATTTTCAGTTCAATGATTAGTAGCCAACTGGCAAAGATACTTCTCGGGCAGTAATAGCAATTTTGTTAGGTGCCGTGCACGCCGTAATATCTGTGCAGAAGCCGAAAAAAAAAAAATGCAATTGTTAAACCCTTCCGCGTCATCTGCTATGTAAAACTGCGATTTCTGCTACGTACCAAATTGAAATGATTACCATTTCTGCGTGGACTTTGTACTCGAGTGTTATTTTTGTTCACTTTGTGAGAAAAAGCAGGTTACATGTATCGTTGCTTGTTGGAAGTCGCAGGTTATTATAGAAGGGTAGATTATTTCTTTTGTACCTTGTTTGGCAATAGACATATATGCATATTGGCTAATCTAAAACATTGTTAGTGTTGCCTCTACAATAAAATGCGGAAGTTCACGATCGCCGCGAAGGGTAGCGTACGACCTGTTGAATATTACAGAACTGATTGTTCTCATGAGTACTGGACCGTGTTGTTTAAAAAAATGGCGACTGTAAATTCATTACTTACCAGTTTACCACTCGAGCTGGCGTGCTTGCTGCCGTGCCGTTTTCAGATGCTGATTTAGGCTCTGCCACTGCCTTTTGTGCTCGATGACGATGCGTCAAATCCTGTGTCGCCAATTCAGAATGCTCATGCCATCTCCTGTTTCTTTTTTTTTTGCGCGTGACACTGGAATTAAATTTACTAGTTATTGGGGTTCTACGGTCGCCAGTTAAGTAAATCAGATCCAGTTTTTTGTCTTCGGTCTAATTTTGAGTATTGATGACCTTAGCTGGAGGCTAGCAGTTTATGACTGATGCTCATACGCAAGAAAACACCTATGAACCGTGTATTCTGCCAGTTTTCACCCATTTAGACGTTAGGAGCTGACTTCGCTACTTCCGGGTGTGTCGTTGTAAGAGGCTATGAAAAGGTCGTGGCATGTGGTTCATTTTGCCGGGTTTCATAGTTATGCTGGGATGGTCAACACATCATTTTGCTTTCTGTTTTTATGATGTGCGGAATAAAGTGCCAGTGCATACTCAGGGAGAAGGTTGGCCTACTGTTTACAAAGGACGTTTATTATAGCTAAACATGCTCAGCTTAGAATGACCTGCGCATTATGCATAATGAGTTTGCATGGCAGCATAACGAGACTCAGACGAATTCATTCGAGATTTCTATCGTGTTGCCGGGTTGCGTTCAACACAGATGCTGCTCGCTGTATTGCGAAAGCAGGGGTGATCTGGTCCAATTTGTACCATGCGCACAATATCTAATGGTTGACTTTCAAGTAGCGCTACTGCGCATGCGCAAATGCTCGTCCACTATTTGCGCCGGGATGCCACGCGAAAAGGAGGGTAAGAAATCGCTGCACTCGCTTTTCTACGAAACGACGTTCATCGGTTCATACAATAAAACTTCCTGTTTGATGTAGGGTTTTTGTTTTTAGCGCAAACAAAGACAGACAAGAAAGGCGAGACGTACACACACAAGCGCTAACTATCAACTGAATTTATTCGTGGAAGGCAGCATATATATAGGCCGAATGGTGGAAGATAATGAATCGAAAGCCAATAACAATGAAAAAGAAATAAATAAAAAATCACAACTTAAAGGCCAGGAAATCAAGATGCATACGCGGATAGGCGTGTGTTACGCTTGAAAAGCACTTTTGCCAAAGTCAACAGGTAGTGGCGTTGAAAAAGTCAATCTCAGCCTCGAAGAGAGATAACGAGGGTTCGCTGATGCATTCGTTCCCAAGTGTCTTAATGTGATAGGCTCCTAGGCCAATCCGTGCCGTCCTGTCTTTACTTTTGCCAAGAACCTTCGTCTCCTCAAGCCGGGCCACACATGCATGACATTTACTGACGTGAGCAACAAGATGCTTATAATTGTCGTCATTATTTTTTAATTTTCGGGCATGTTCGCCCAGGTGGTCATTGACACAACGTCCAGTTTGGCCAACGTAGTACTTTCCACATGACATGGGTATGGAATAAACCACTCCAGTGGAACATTTAACAAACGGCGTATCATGCTTCTTCAGGCACTCACGTTTTTTGGTTTTACAAATGCGCGGGCAAAGCTTTCCCAGCTTTTTTGGGTGCCGAGAACAATACACATACACCATGCCTAACAGCGACTTTTTTGAGGTCGTGCGACATTTTGTGAATGTTTGGAATAACCTCAGGCCTAGGGGCCTTATGTTGAGCTTCAGCCGTTGTTTGTTCCGGTCCATGTTTGCACTTTTGAAGCATGGCCTCGGCGACGGCTGTCAGAATAGACTAGGGGGAACCCTGCAGCCAGACGTCGGCTTATCTGATGGTCAAAACTCTGAGACATCTGATGTGGGCACGACTTTCGGAGAGCAGATTCCAAGCACATTAACGCTATCCCTCTCTTGATGGTCTTGGAGTGGGCCGAGTCAAATGGCAACAACTCCTTTTTTGCTCGTGAGTAATAGCCACAGCCTGTCTTTGTTCGCGCTAAAAAAAACCCTACATCAAGATCGGTTCATAGTAGCTACAAATTGCTGCTCAATAATTGCGTGCAGTGCTGGCATCTTCAAGGCATTCGGAATTCATGCATTGCACTGTCATCGCCTCCTAGGTTCACCAACGTGCTGTTCTCGTGGGTTAATAGGAAGGGGGTGGGTAGGACGAGGTGAGATAAAGTGTTATGCCGCTGCCCTCTCATTGGTTCCCGGTCGAGAATTCTGCTGCTGTTTGTGACGAACGATGCTCAAAAATTAAGGAGCACCTTTGTCATGTCGCGTGCATCCTACGAGTGTCCCCTGCTCTGGAGATGTGGTTGAGTCTTTTCTTTTTCACAGCAGGGAAACTGCAGTGCAATTCAGGCAATCGCAATCTTGCTAGTTGCAGAATGTTGAATCTGTTGCTTTTGTGAGGAGAAACAGAAGAAGCAATCATGTCTCCTCCGGATATCCACAATGTGTCCCCTGTGCGGGATGAGGTACTGAATATTTTTCCTTTCACAGTGGCAAGCAACAATTTAGATGTGGTTAAGCCATTGCGCATTTCTGAGTGGGGAACAGCAGCGCCCGCCTGAGGCCCGTTTCACATGCTGCGACTGCAGCGAAAATTTTCGGTGCAGTCGGTGACGCCGCAGTGCAATTTTCGCAAGTGCTTTTACATGCAGAGAACCCGTGTGCAAATTCAGTGAGCGATACCATCAGGGTTGTTTGATGTTTTTTGTAGAAAACGCGTACGCAGAGTGCGTTTGATTTTATACTAAAATGTATTTTTAGTTTCTAAGCGATAATACATACGTATTTGTGAAAACGGGAAGTCTTCCAGCTTAAAAAAAGCGCGTTGCTGCGCAATAAGAAACCATTTAGACATGAAAATAGGGGCGGCTGCCTAGGCGTAATATTACGCTGCTCTGCCACGGCCGGTCTCATAGGGGAGCGCGCGCGCGCGCTCTTCCTTTCGATACAGGGCGTGCCAGACCGTTACACGTCACCAGAGGTCACATGACGCCGCGACGCTCCTCGGCTCCTCATTTGTCAGTCGCAGAACGACTGCACCGACGCTGCGACTGAATTTCAACCGACGCGGCTGGAGTGACGCTCGCTCTGCGGCTAGATCGACGAGAATCGCAGCGTCTCAGTGCAAAAATCGCAGCAGGTGAAACGGGCCTCATCTTGGTATTAGTTCAAATTCTGCCACCAAGCTATGTCATTGATTGAGGACTGCGAAAGTGCCTACCGGCCTTGCCCCCAGTTGGCCTAGCGACCCAGCCTTTGATTTGTAGAGAAGATTTCTTTTGTTGGAGGGCGGGTTTTCAAAGCCCCATTCTTCTCCCCGCTGTGCGCAGGGGGAAGCGTTCACCTGTTCTTAGCTTGGCTACAGCGGATAGCAGGACTGCGGGGTGCTAACTTGCCTTACCACGACATAACTTGAGCGGCGACGCACACCGCCGTCGCTCGATTTCGGCCATGGCCGAATGTACGTAACGTAAATGAAAAGTACCTTGATGGTCACCTCGTTTTGTTGTTTACTGTTCTTGATAAAGTGGAAGCTTGAGCGAGTTGATGATAATCGTCGACATACATTTACGATAGGTCAAGTGGATACCAAAACTGGAAAGCTGCGATATGTTGGAAAATATTTATGTGGCCCTTGTATACTATACAATAATTCACAACAAATTTGCACCACTGCGAAAGGCAGGGTCTCCCTGGCCCATTCAAATGCGCGCTTTAATAGATAATTGTGCTCCGACGCACCCCTCGAATCGGCAAGGGCGACAGTGGGAGCCCAATTGCCTATTATAGGTGATGTGAGTAGTGGTTATACAAACAAAAGGAAGGAAAAGAGTGCTGCCGGCCGCTTCAACTGCTATATAAAATCTGAAGCACCCGAGCTGCAGCCGGCGGGAAAGCAAAATGATGGGGAGAGGATAACGAGGGGAAGTGCAGAGGGGAGCTATAGCAAGACAGTACAGGGGGAGCTTTGCACCTTATTTACAAAGTACAAAAAAAAGTAAAACGCGTTCGCCTAGCTCGCGCGCAAGTCTTCGAGTGCGCTTGGTCTATGGCGCCCCGGCCTTTCGCAGTACTAAAAACATTTTGTGATACGTAGTATACATATTTGGTGATTTCGTCATGAACTCTGGCTGAAATCGACATCTGTATTGTCTTTCCTTTGATACCCCTCTTTTGATCTGTTATCACTTTTGAAGTTATAGCAATTATAGTAGAAGTCACAATATTCTTGCGAGAGAGAGAGAGAGAACTTTTATTCGTCCAACAGAGCTCTCCGCTCCGCTCTCCGGGGGTTAGAACCGGAAGGTGGGACAGTCGCCTTAGTTGCAGGCCGGTAGGTCATGGACTCCGGCGGCATCTTCGGCCAGTCGAACAATTTCCCTTTTGGCTCTTGGGTCTGAGCTTCGCAGAAGGGTCTCCCAGGTGTCTTTAGTTATATTTTTAGCCCAGCCTGGTGAATTTGCACATTCCCATATTATGTGATCAAGAGATCCCATTTCCTTACATAGTGCACATAGGTCTGATCGTATTTCTGGCCATATATGGTTGACAAGAACTGGGTTCGGGTATGTATTTCTCTGTAGCTTTCTTCATGCTACTGCTTCCTCTTTGCCTAACGGGGAGTCTGGTGGTGGTAGGACCCTCCTGCTCAGTCTGCAGTGCATTGTTATTTCGCTATAGTTAATCAGGTCCTCTTGTTTGCCTTGCTCCGGTAGCACTCCTCCAGCCCGGTGTGTGTGAGATCTCGGGCTAGTTTGTGTGCCGCCTCGTTTCCGGGCACGCCTGCGTGGGCTGACGTCCAAACAAGGGTGACGTATCTTTCTATTCGCTTTTGATCGAGAATCCTACCCGCGATATTCGTTATTACTTCAGCGGTGTAGCTCCTGATTGCGCTTTTCCTGTCACTGACTATATATTTTGCCTCGGTCTGAGCAAGAGCCAGTGCTATTGCAGCCTCTTCCGCTGTCTGTATCGATTTTGTTTTTATAGACACTGCTGTAACCATTTCTCGCTTGCCATTGAGTACGACTGAATTCATTTTTCCTTTGCCGCAGTATGCAGCGTCTAAATATGCAATGATACCTGAATTTTCTGTCTCGAATCTTCGTGTCTGTGTTTCGGCCCTTTACTCTCGTCTTTGCTTATTATATTCAGGGTGCATGTTCTTTGGTAATGGGGTATACGGATCCGTTTTGGGACCTCCACTCTCATTTCCTCTGTCGTGTCCCAGTATTCCTTCGGTCGTATACCTATTTCTATCAATATGTTCCTTCCACCCTTAGTTTTCTCTAGCCTTCTTTGTTGTATAGCTAGTATTGCCTCAATTATTTCATCTAAGGTGTTGTGTATTCCCAACATCATTAGTCTGTCCGTGGAGGTACCTGCCGGGAGGTGCAGTGCTCTTTTAATGCATTTTCTGATCATGCTATCGATCCTGTCTTTTTAGGCCTTTTTCTGGTCTAAGTATGGCGTGGCATACCTGACCCATGCTTATTACGAAAGCTTGTAAGCCTTAATAAGTTACTTTACTTAAGGCCTCCTTTTTTAATAGCTATTCTCCTTATTAGGTTTGTCGTTTGTATGACCTGTCTTTCCAGTTTCTTTATCGTTTCTCCGCTGTACCCGTTCGTTTGGAGGACCATTCCTAGCACCCTCATTTGCTCAACTTTCGGGACTGCTTGTCCCTCCAATTCTATATTTACGTCCACGTGTTCTTTTTGCCTTAGGTGTTTCGGATTGTATATAAACAACTCCAATTTGTCTGAGAAACATTTTATGCCCCTCTCTTTTGCATAGTGCACAGTGTTGTTTTCCGCTTCTTGCAATTTTTGCTCGATTTCAGCATCGCTGCCTTTGTTTGTCCAAATGATTATGTCATCCGCATATAGGCTGATTTTTATGTCCTCTATTTTCTTTACCTTTTATGGAAGTCTACGCGTGGCTATGTTGAAAAGTGTCCGCGATAGCACCACTCCTTGTGCTGTGCCCCTGCTCCCCAGTTCGAATATCTGAGATTTTATAACCTGGTATCAGAACTTTGCTTTTCTGTCTGCTAGAAAATTTCTTACAAATTAATATATCTTTTCCACTACGTTTAGTTCCGTGAGGCCCTGCAGAATAGCATCGTGCTTTACAATGTCAAATGCTTTCTTCCGGTCCAATCCTAAGATAACTTTACCATCTTTTGATCTTGATTTTACTATATTGTCACGTAGCGGTGACGAGGTCGACGACACAAATGAAGGGTCGATGATAGCACTAAAGAAACTTTATTTGGGCTGACTTGCGCCCGCAAAAGAACTAAGCAACTCGGCGGCGGCGATAGAAACAACGTGCTCGTCGATCGTCGAACAAAGAATGCTCGTCACACTCGGCAACGCTCAATTTAAAGGCTGCGCAGAACAATCTAGATAACGTCGCAAACAGCTACCAGCACGGGCTGGAGCATTGTGGAAAGACACCCGAATGGCCGGAACCTTCGAGACAGATCTCGGTGCATCTTGCGCTACAACAAAACTGATAAAGGTGTGACTCGCGACATCGAGCATTAACAAAGATTCGGAACTGATACGCGGTCCAGAATCAGAGTGATAAGCCTGTATGCCGGCGGCTGTTAAAAAACAACAAATACAGTTTTGAAGGTTTCGCGGCATTACTCCCCCCTTAAAAAAAAACATCGCCTCGATGCTCCAAAACAAAGAAACTTAAACATAAACACTGCAAAGTTTAAACACCACAGATTCTTTAACGCGCGTAATGTGGCTTCAGTCGTGCAACATGTACAATTTCTGGTCGTTCGCGTCGCCGTTGTGATGCTGACGTTCCGTCGGGAATGACTTCATAGTCCAGTGGTCCGACGCTGCGAATGATTTTGTGCGGCCCAAAGTAACGACGCAACAACTTTTCACTGAATCCGCGACGGCGAATTGGTGTCCAAACCCACACTTGGTCTCCAGGATTGTACTCTGCGTGGCGTCGTCGTAAATTGTATCGTCGGCTGTCGGTGCGCTGTTGGTCTTTAATACGCAGCCGTGCGAGTCGTCGGGCTTCCTCTGCGCGCTGCAGGTAGGCGGCGACGTCAAGGTTGTCTTCGCTGGTTACGTGCGGCAGCATTGCGTCGAGCGTCGTCGTGGGCTCCCTGCCGTACACAAGCTTAAACGGGGTCGCTCTGGTCGTCTCCTGGACTGCCGTGTTATACGCGAAGATCACGTACGGCAAGATGGCGTCCCAAGTCTTGTGTTCAGCGTCGATGTACATAGCGATCATGTCCGCGATCGTTTTGTTCAGGCGCTCCGTAAGGCCATTGGTCTGGGGATGGTACGCAGTTGTTCGCCGATGGCTTGTGTGACTGTATTCCAGGATGGCTTGCGTCAACTCTGCCGTAAACGCCTGTCCGTGATGAGCACTTCTGGGGCGCCGTGTCGCAAGAAAATTTGCTCGACAAAAAATTTGGCAACTTCTGCCGTGGTACCACTAGGCAGTGCTTTTGCTTCGGCGTAACGGGTAAGGTAGTCAGTGGCCACGATGATCCACTTGTTACCTATAGACGAAGCTGGAAAGGGGCCGAGGAGATCCATCCCAATTTGTTGAAAGGGCATGTCTGGGGGCGGAATCAGGTTTAATAGCCCTGCTTGTCTGATCGGCGATGTCTTGCGTCGTTGGCACTCATGACATGTCTTCACGTAGTGGGCAACTTCGGCAGGCAGTCGCGGTCAGTAGTACTTGTCCTGGATTCGACGCAACGTGCGTGCAAACCCGAGATGGCCTGCTGTGGGCTCATCGTGGAAGACATGCAGGATTTTCTGCCGGAGGTTTTTAGGCAGAACAAGAAGATGTGCTGCCTTGTTGGGAGCGAAGCTCTTTATTACAATGACGTCATTTCTTAAGGCGAACGACAACTGACGCCTAAACACAGCAGGAGGAGAAGAGGTCTCGCCTTCTAAGTAATCTGCTAGGTCCTCAGCTGAGGATCTGATTGCTGTTGTGCAAAGCTGCTGGCGCTTACTGGTCCCAGAAAGGCATCGTCGTCATCGTCCTTCGGGGGAGCGTCGACGGGAGCGCGTGATAGGCAGTCTGCGTCGGAGTGCTTCCGGCCCGACTTATAGACTACAGCCAAGTCAAATTCTTGAAGTCGTAGGCTCCATCTGGCAAGGCGGCCGGAGGGATCTTTCAAATTAGCCAGCCAGCAGAGCGCATGATGGTCGCTAACAACCTTGAATGGTCGGCCGTATAGGTATGGACGAAACTTAGAAGTAGCCCAGATGATCGCAAGGTACTGCTTCTCGGTCGTCGAGTAATTGACTTCGGCTTTTGTGAGGGACCTGCTAGCGTAGGCGATTACTTTTTTCTGTCCGGCACTCTTCTGGACGAGAATGGCTCCTAGGCCCACACTGCTTGCGTCGGTGTGAATTTCGGACTCGGTGTTTTCATCAAAGTGGCCAAGTACAGGAGGGCATTGCAGGCGGCGCTTAAGTTCGTCGAAGGCTTCTCCTTGCGGCGCTTCCCATTTAAAAGGTACGTCAGCCTTTGTAAGCTGCGTCAACGGTTCGGCGATCCGCGAAAAGTTTCTGACAAATCGTCGATAATAAGCGCACAGCCCAAGGAATCGGCGCACAGCTTTCTTGTCGGCAGGCGGTGGGAATTGTGCGATTGCAGCTGTTTTCTCCGGGTCTGGGCGAATACCGTCCTTGCTAACGATGTGACCTAGGAACCGGAGTTCTTCGTAGGCGAAGTGACACTTCTCTGCTTTTAGCGTTAGTCCCGATGACTTGATGGCTTCCAGCACTGTCTGTAGTCGTTTTAGGTGGTCTTCAAAGATTGACGAGAAGACAACAACGTCGTCCAAATATACCAGACAAATTTGCCACTTCAAGCCTGCCAGGACTGTGTCCATTACTCGTTGAAATGTGGCTGGTGCGGAGCAGAGGCCAAATGGCATCACCTTGAACTCAAAAAGACCGTCCGGTGTGATGAATGCGGTCGTCTCTTTAGTCGACCTCAATTTGCCAATATCCGCTCTTCAGGTCCATCGATGAGAAGTACCTTGCATTGCAGAGCCGGTCGAGAGTGTTCGTCGATGCGGGGAAGCGGGTAGACATCCTTCTTCGTTATGCTATTCAAGCGGCGGTAATCAACGCATAAGCGAAGTGTGCCGTCTTTCTTCTTCACCAAAACGACTGGTGCCGCCCAGGGGCTGTTCGATGGCTGGATTACGTCATCACGCAGCACTTCCTCAACTTGATCGCGAATGGCCTGGCGTTCTCGTAGCGTACACGATAAGGGCTTCGGCGCAGAGGTCGGGCGTGTTCGTCCGTTATTATGCGGTACTTGGCCAGTGGTGTTTGTCGTACCTTCGATGACGATGAGAAGCACTCTCTGTAGCTTCGAAGCAGACTGAGAATCTGGTCTTTCCTGTTGTGGGTCAATGCCGGGTTGATGTCAAATGTGGGTTGACAGAATAGGTCCAGTGCGTCTTCCAGCGTTTGGTCGTGGAGGGCGAATAGATCTTTGAGGTACGCTAATTCGTCGAGAAAAGCGATCGTCGTGCCCTTGTTGAGATGCCGGTATCCTTCGGTGAAGTTTGTTACGAGAACCTGAGCTTGACCTCTCCGGAATTTCGTGATGCCTCTTCAGATGCCGACACCTCGTTCTAAGAGCAATTGGATATTTCCTTCGACGATGCCTTCAGTGGTTTCGATGTTTGCGCTACCTACGCAGACTGCGATGCTCGATCGGGGCGGGACTGTCAATTCTTCATCGAGGACGTTTAGAGGGATGTGTTGCATCGACGTCGTCGTAGCAGGAATGTCTTTGTCTGCAGAGAGCTTGATGAGCTTAGATCGCAGGTCGATGATAGCCCTATGTTCATTTAGGAAGTCCATGCCTAAAATCACGTCGCGGGAGCACTGCTGCAAGACCACAAAGCTGGTGGGGTAAGTACGCCCATTTACGGTTATTCTTGCAGTGTATCGCCCCGATGGAGTAATCAGGTTGCCACCTGCGGTGCGAATCAGCGGGCCATCCCAAGCGGTGGTAACTTTTCTGAGCAGAGAGGCTAACGGTCCACTAATGACTGAATAGTCAGCTCCGGTGTCTACTAGGGCAGTGACTCTGCGACCGTCGATATCAACTTCAAGGTCACTTGTTCGCGTCCTCGCATTGCACGTGGGCCTTAGTGTCCGATCTTGGCTCCGTCGTTTCTTCAGGTCATGGCCGGGGCATACCGTTGTCACTTCGCTGGGCGGCGGTGTCTGCTTGCACTCTGGGCGTGTTGTCGTCGATGACGTCGTGTGCAGCGGCGGTAAAATGGCTGCGTCGTCGTTAATGGTCGTCGGCGGCGGAGGATGTTCGTCTTTTCGCTGTTGAGCAACCTCACCTCCAAAGGTTGCTTTGTTTAGTTTCCCCTGCGCGGGCTTGGGGACCTTCCGCGCACACTATCATCATAGTTACGTCCTGGCGACGCAAAGCGGGCCCTGTACGGTGATGGGGCCGGAACCGACGGCTTGGTGGCGCAATCTCACCGCTACGCAGATAGTTGTCGATTTCTTGCGGTCGTTCACCTGGGCGTGGTCGTGGAGCGTCGACTGCAAATCCGCGGAGACCGATTCGTCGGTACGGGCAGTGCCGCAGAATGTGACCGGCCTCACTGCAGTGGAAGCATAATGGCCGGTTGTTTGTTGTCCTCCAGGCGTCGCACTTCCTGGGGCTTGGGGGTTGTTTGTAGGCTTGGCGGGCGGGGGCCAAGGGGCGGTTTTCAGGAACAGGACGGTAGCGGCGAGGGCTCGGAAAGTCATCACGTCGGGGCACAGGGCGACGTAATGTACCAGCGTAGTTCATCGCTGTTGCCTCTTGTGCTGGAACAGTCGCTGCCTTCGCTTGGGGAATGCCCAGCGCCTGCTGGAATTCTTCGCGGACGACGTCCGCGAGCGTCGCCACCAGCGGTTGTTGCGATGATGACATCAGTCGGTGGAGCTCCTCTCGCACGATCTCCCGAATGAGGTCCCGAAGGTTCTCTCCACTTGCAGATGCGCTGGGGTAGTGGCTTGAGTAGTCTGGCTGAAGTGGTCGCTCGTAGTGGCGCATCCGGGTGTACAACGTCTTCTCGATGGCAGACGCTTCCGTTTCAAATTCCGCCACGGTTTTGGGGGGATTTCGGACAAGGTTTGCAAAAAGCGATTCTTTGACGCCTCGCATTAAAAATTTGACTCTCTCACCTTCAGTCATGTTAGGGTCGGTGCGGCGAAAGAGGCGCTTCATCTCTTCAACGTACGCCAGGACAGGCTCGTTAGGAAGTTGAAGTCTTGACTGAAGGAGGGCCTCGGCTCTTTCTTTTCGGACGACGCTTGAAAAGGCAGTCAAAAACGCTTCCTTGAAAACGTCCCAATCCTTCATAGCTGCCTCATGATTTTCGAACCAAACTCGGGCATGTCCTTGAAGAACAAAGTAGACCTGCCTGAGTTTCGCAGCGTCGTTCCAGCCGTTGAATTCTGCCACACGGTCGAACACGGTCCATCGAGTCTCCAGCATCTTCATCCGGTCGTCCATGGAAGCAGGGGGGCTCACGGGGTTGGACGAAAACAACCGGTGCTGTAGGCTGGGCCATTGTCAGCGTCGATGCCTTCCGAAATCGAATGGGGTCAGGCAGCAGACCGTGTTCGGGTTGTAAGCCTTGAAGTCGGCGGTTGGTTCGGTGACCTGTAGGCTGGTCTTCCAGGGCGACAGGAACACGGCTTGGGTTTTCGCTTGAAGGATCAAAGGCAGCACCTCCACCAGATGTCACGTAGTGGTGACGAGGTCGACAACACAAATGAAGGGTCGATGATTGCACTAAAGAAACTCTTTATTTGGGCTGACTTGCGCCCGCAAAAGAACTAAGCAACTCGGCGGCGGCGATAGAAACAACGTGCTCGTCGATCGTCGAACAAAGAATGCTCGTCACACTCGGTAACGCTCAATTTAAAGGCTGCGCAGAACAATCTAGATAACGTCGCAAACAGCTACCAGCACGGGCTGAAACATTGTGGAAAGACACCCGAGTGGCCGGAACCTTCGAGACAGATCTCGGTGCATCTTGTGCTACAACAAAACTGATAAAGGCGTGACTCGCGACATCGAGCATTAACAAACAAAGATTACGGAACTGATACGCGGTCCAGGATCAGAGTGATAAGCCTGTATGCTTGCGGCTGTTAAAAAACAACAAATACTGTTTTGAAGGTTTCGCGGCAATATCATGGTGTATCCTGAGCATAATATCTTGCGTACTAAGATGTTGCCTAAACCCTATCACCTCCCGGGGCCATAACGCATTCTCCTCCATGTATCTGGTCAGTCTTCTCTGAATCACATGTTCGAATAGTTTACCTACACATGATGTGAGTGATATTGGTCTCAAATTATCGACCGTCGGAGGTTTTCCGGGTTTGGGTATTAGCACTGTGTCAGCAAATTTCAATTGCTCTGGGATTTCCCCTGTTTCCCAGCATCTCTGCATGAAATTAGCTAGCTCAATTACTTTATTTTTTAATTTTTATTCAGTGATTGTGTGGGCAATACATGGTACTGCCGGTGGGGCAGGACAAAAGGAGATAATTTGTCTCCTGACGAGGTCCTGGCGTCACTGGGCGCAACAGCAGCGGGTACAAAGTACAGGCAATGCACATGCAACTACATACAACAATCTTCACCGTATATAACTACACATGAGCAAAAAAAAGACAAGAAACAAAAACACCAAGTTTAAAAACTATCACCGCAGTACAAAATACGCATTCAGACACGTGCCAATAACAAACCATAAGGAAATGTAACAACAGTTATGAAACTCTGGAACAATGTAAAGGGATAGCACAATACATTGCGATTTCACATCTACTTTAGTCATGTATTTGGTTTTCTATTGTAGTGAAAAGAGGTTTTATTCTTCGTTTGAAATTTGGCAGACTTTTACTTGTTCTTGCGATATCAAGTATGTCTGGGTAATTATTACATAGTTTCATGACTTGATGATCAATTGTCTGTTTAGCATAATTAGTCCGAGGTTTATCTACAACAATGAAAGTCCTCCGCAGATTGTGACCTGTATCCCTATTTAGATAATGGATAGAAAATCTATTATAATTGCTCGACACTTCAGAAAATACGTACACAGATAATTTCTGCTTGTATATATCGTGGAAAGGTAGGATATTATGTGTTGCCATGAACGTTACGGTGTTTAAACTTTCCTTATATAATGCTCTAATGGCCCTTCGTTGCAGTGCAAATAGTCTGTCATTATCAGTCTTAATTACGGTACACCATACTAAACAACAGCAATTAAAGAGAGTGTATTAGTGAGAAATAGAGCTGCTTTTTGAGCCTGAGAGGGATAAGATTTCGAAGGCTTAACATTCCAATACATCTCGCTACTTTCATTCTTACATTTCCCACATGGTGCGACCATGTTAGGTTTGACCGGAAAGTAACACCTAAGAATGTATGACAATCTCCACGCTCAAGCAAAGCATCATTATAGTACAGGTTCACATTGTTGAGAATGGGCTTGTTTTTTTGCAGAAAATATTATATATTTTGTTTTGCTAGTATTTATTTGAAGCTTGTTTGTATGTACCCATAAACCAAGGTCATTCAGCCATGCGTTCGACGTGGTCTCAAGTTCCTCAAGGCTCTGCCCAGAAAAAAAGACACTTGTGTCGTCAGCGTACAGCAACACCTCACCCGCAGTTGAAATGTTAATCATACCATTTATCTACAATATGAATAAGAACGGGTCGAGTATAGAGCCCTGAGGAACGCCGTATTTAATGTTTTCTTTTCCTGACGTAATGTCATGTATGGAAATAAACTGAGACCTCGAGTATAAATAACTCCGTATAAGACTTTGTGCTGTGCCTCTAAAACCATATGCCTCAAGCTTACTGAACAAGATATGGTGTTGTATAGAATCAAACGCCTTACGAAAGTCTAGGTAGATTCCAACTGTAAATAACTTGGCTTCGATGTTACGGATTATTTTATCTTTAATATGCAGCAGGGCCGTTTCGGTCGATTTCCCCTTCTGAAATCCGTACTGCTGTTCAACTATCACTTTCCTTGATAAAAAAAGTGCTAAATCGTTTATATAGGATTCGCTCTGCAACTTTAGAGAACAGTGACAACACGGAGATTGGCCTGTAATTGTTTAACTGATTGTATTTACCACCGTTGTGTATTAGAGTAACGCGAGCAATTTTCAGTCGTTGTGGGAAGATACCAAGGACTAGCATTTGATTGAAAATATGAGATAGGGTCGTTATCCAAGTTCCTTAGCATCTTGTTTGTTATCCCATCCGGCCCTGGGACCGATTTTGTCTTTAGTCTACGGATTTCTGCTATCACTTCAGCTACCGTTATGGGGGCATCTAGTCGCTGGTTTGGCGATCCCTTGTAGGTTTCTAATTTATCTTTTCTTACTTCTCTGATGTATTTGTCTTTAAGTTCTTTAAGGAAGTCATCATCGCTGCCTCCATGATGGCGCCTAGCCTTTATCAACTTAATGGAAGTTTGCGTTTTAGTTTTCTCTGGGTGTAGCAGGTGTCGCATTATACTCCATGTCTTAGCCATGCCCATTTCGTTTTCCATTTGATTGCGCCTGTCTCCCCAGTTTTGCTCGCATAGGTTTTGTGCGTGGTCTTCTATTTCTTTGTTAAGCTTCGCTATCCTTCTTCTAAGACACCTGTTCCATTTTTGTTTCTTAAGTCTTTTTTCGAGACTCTGCTCGGCTTCCCACATGCGTAATAGCCGGCTGTCTACCACCTCTGGATCATCCTCCCCCTGTAGAATTTTGGTGTGCTTTTGGACGTCTCGTTTAAGCCTGCTACCCCACTCCTCGATATTGTTTATGGGGGGAATTTCCTTGGCGGTTTTCCAGTCTCTAAACTTGTCCCACTCAGTGATTTTGCTTTTCTTGATTTTTCGCGCTTTCGACCCTTTCATATTAATTACTGTGATATGATGGTCGCTGCCTAGGTTTAATTCCAGGTTGTACCACTCTAGACCTTCTATGTTCTTTGAAAGTGTGAGGTCCGAAGACGTATCCTTGCTGACACTGTCTGGGTTGTTATTCAGTGTGAAGCCTTGCTCCTGAATATCTTCCCATAGTTGCCTGCCTTTGGAGCATTGTCTACTGTAACCCCATTCTTGATGTTGTGCATTGAAGTCACCTACTATGAGTAGCTGTTACCCTCCGCATATATGTTTAGCCTTTTTTTATTAATGCACGGAATCTGATTTTTTTCTGCTTTAGCGAGCTGTAGATGTTGAGTATGAAAATAATTCTTGCGAGCTCTCTGACACAGAACTACTTTTATCAAACGTTATTGCAAATATTAAAATTGCTAGAAAGTCGGTTTCATTCAAAGTAATCAGTTTCGTTTTTCTTTTCTTTTTAGTTCGGGCTGTTCTAACCATAGAAACTGGTGTTGGTAACCTAGTGAGAGCTGAGAAAAGGGTGATGGCCAATTTCATTTTACCTTAGAGAAGAGAGTCGGCATTGCGAAATGGGGTGTGAAATACCTACCAAGAGGGTAAGCACCACGCAGCTGCCGCAATGCATTCAGGCTAAATATTTGGGGAAATGAAGCGGAGAGGGGAGGGTAGCAGGCAGTCATGAGGCAAGGTCGAAAGTAGAAGCGGGTTAGTTTCGCAAGCGCGTTAGACCGCTCCGTCCCCTTCCCTTTTGAATCTTCTCTGTCCTCTTCGTTGGTTAAAGGTACGTCTTTGCAGCATTGCGAATCCAGTGTACTTTTTATATATATCTATTTACTTATTTATTCACTACCAGCATCCCCTGATTTCATAACCAGCATAGAACGGCACTCACTCGAGCTCACCACGGTAAAATGCATAACTCGCTGCCACTGAGACATTCTTTGGAGTCAAAGGACTCATTTCTGTCTTTGTATGTGCAACAAAGAATAATACAAGATGTTACTGCCCCTAGAATTGGCGTGCTGAACAGCTTTTGTTTTTGTTTTAGAGCACAGCTCTTTGGCGCCCGTTCCAGCGTTTCGCGTCGCCGTCTGCGTTGTCCCTTGTAACCAGCTCCGCAGCCAGGGCAGCGCACTCTCCTGCCACCATTCGCCGCTGCGTGTCCTTCCCCACCCCCTGCGCTCTTGTTGGGACATTTTTAGCTATAAGGTACGTTGAGAAAGCGGACTGCCATACTAGCAGCGCTCGAGAGCATGAGCGCAACATGATTTTTCTGAAATATATGCAAAATATATCTAATGCCTCCCTGAGGGATAATGAAAATAAAATAAATAAATATATTCTGAGGAATAGACGACCAGAAAAGTGAGACATCACGAGCAGTTATGCAAATATGCGCATATGCAAATATGTTTCTTGAAAATGAATTCATAATTTGAAATTTACCAGCCCCGGAATTATTTTTACATGTCTGGGGATCGTACAATAAGATACTCTTGTTGGTTCATCAGCGGTTCCAATGAAGATGGGGGAAGAAAGGGGGAGGGGGGGAGATCACCCTACTTAGACAAGTACTGGCGAACCTACACTGTTTGCAAACATTGTCCCCACGAATGTGTGAAGGCAGACTTTTTGGTTCATCATTGATGAAAAAAAAAGGAAAAACAGCCCAAGGAAACGGTACGGAAATTCGAGCTGAAAAACATGGCTGCCAATAATCACATTCTCTCTGTTACTAAACCCTCGTAACTGCCGTAAGTAAAGTGAGTACTCCAAAGCACTTTCCACGCGCCGCGACGCCAGCGTCGGCGTCACGGCAGGCGTCGCAAAAGGGAACTGCACCTGCATGTTCCTGGTGCTGGCTCCCTCTCGCGCGGTCTAGAAAAATTTGAAAACCGTGAAGAAAATCATTCTGTCAAGAAAAGAAGCAGGGGGAGCTAAGATGAGTTCAGGACGAGAAGAAAGGAGTAGGGAACAGCCGCGCGGTCCCTTCCTATAGGCTCCCAAGCATCGCTGGGCGGCGCTGCGGCTCCTGTTGGGCAATGCCATCTGTGGCAGAAAAACACACACTGGGACGCCGCCGGCTCGGCTCGCTGCCTTCGCGACATGCGCCGCGCGCTTTCTCTCGAACGAGCACGCGCCCTGACGCGCCCACGCAGGCGCATCGCAACATGCCGCCTGCATTCCGTCTTGATTATTGGACAACCTGCCGCGTATTTCCATGGAGGAAACGTAATTATAGGCGAGAAAATTTTTATTCATGTCAGCACTGTAGAGCAGGCGACAGACGGCAATGAGTAAATATTGATTGTGAATGCGTTTCCCACGTTAGCGAAAACGTAGGAAGTTTATCTCGAGGTAAGTCAGCTATGCAACTATATTGTCGTATATAATATGTTTAAAAACTGCGGAAGTATTATCACTACTCTGAGGTAAAGCTGCTCACTTGTTGATTATTTTTTGGCCTATAGCATGAGATCTATATACGGTTTTGTTTTTATTATTACGACGTTACTAAAGCAAATCTTGCACTAGAAGAATAAGCTATAGTCCGAAGGAGATGTTTCTTCAAAGGCACGAACGCTAGCAGTCTCAAAAGCACATGCGTGCTCCGCGCGCTGCACGGAACATAATCCACTCGCTGGCTTGGAAGGAAGGTGAAATCAAAGCTTGTACTACAATCGTGCTTTATTTCGGTTCTTACTAAATGTTTGTGCGTCATTTATATTTGGTTTGCATTTACGAAACCTGTGACGCGAATAGGGTGCTCCGTGCGAGTAGTGTCAATCGAGCCATAACTAGGATCGCTTTTGTATTGCACTTCCAACATATTTTGGTTATGAATAATAATAATGTTGGTTCATTTATTGGCCAATTTGCGGAAATCTATAAAAGCGGCTCAGCCAAGCATGTTTACCCCCCCCCCCCCCCCCCCACCCACCAAAAAAAGAAAAGCCTCGTTCCGAGATATTTTCTTGGTCGTAGGGCAGATTCACACATCATTATCGATCGCGGGCATCGCACGCTGGATATCTGTTGATTTGAGTGCTTTCAGAGCACTCGCAAAGCAGGGAGAGAGCACAGATAATTGGCAAAGCAAGACACGCGCGGAGCGAAGAGCAGGTTGGTTGGTTTGTGGGGTTTAACGTCCCAAAGCAACTCAGGCTATGAGAGACGCCGTAGTGGAGGACTCCGGAAATTTCGACCACCTGGGGTTCTTTAACGTGCACTGACATCGCACAGCACACGGGCGCCTTGCTTCTTGCCTCCATCGAAAAGCGGCCGCCGAGGCCGGGATTCGATCCCGCGTCCTTGGGAAGAGTAGTCGAGCGCCGTAACCACTGCTCCACCCCGGCGGAGTTCGCGTAGAGCAGGATAATTCTCTACCCCCTTCACTTCATATAGATGGTGTTAAACCATTGTACTCTTTTGATGCCTCTCTAAGACGTCTTTGTAAGCTGTCGAACATTTCTGAGTTTATGGAGGAAGGGAAAATTGGCCCTTTTCGTTTCCACAAAGAACGCGAGACTTTTCAGAATGAATGGTGTCATGCGGTTGGAAAACAGGTCTTGTGGAAACGCTTCCAATGAAATCTTCAAAGTTCCTCTCGTGAGCCTCGTCTTTTGGCGCTTCGCCTACTATTGTGGCTACCCATGACACAATGCTACTTAGTACCTCCGTTTCGCATCAGCGGAAGCGTTTTTGTATCGCCATATAACCGCCAGGCGCAACTCGATCGCCGCACGTGCACATGAAGCTAGCGGAGCGTCTGCTCCGGCGACGTTCCATCGTTTCACATTTCGCCACCATGCCGGGAATGCGGTGCTGCCATCGCGCGGCGAAACTTGTGCTTGGGTTCGTGTGTAGCGCGCGCGCGTGTCACGCGCCAGATATCTGGTAGGACAGATCGCAGCATCAGCGCTCGCGATGCACGCGTCAGGCGCTGCGCGAATGCGCAGATCGGCTTTGGCTGACACGTGCGACGACGTTGGCGCGGCAGTGTATGACGCTTGTGGGTTTGGAGTCGGGGCTAATGTATTCCAGTCGTTCCCTTCACCCCACGCCACTCTATACCCAACATGAAGCAATTTTTGATGTACACCCGCCCGCTTTTTTAACCTGAACGCACGAGCGTCGACCGACGAGTCGATAAGCGCCGTATGACGGAGAACAGCGGCGAAATGAGCGAGAATACGCGCGTGCGCGCAGCGAGCACTCTGGTGCAGCTGTCCTCTGCTAGGCTGTTCCGGGAACGGGACGTCACCCCTGCTTCTTTTGAGCACCGTTATCGTCATCGTCTTTTTTCTTTTCCTGAACGCATCCATCAAGTTATAAACAAACGGTCAGGTGATAACGCTGGATGGAATGCGATATGCGCCGGCTGATTATACTACATGCGTATCAACAGTTTGTTTCTTTTTGCTATAGGTCCCGCAGCACTTCCCTGTGGCAAATTAAAGGTATCTGCCACTCGAACTCCTGTTGAACAGGAACTTCTATTTTGCAACGAAAGGCGCAGACGCATTGCCAATGTCATAACAGAAATAAATTTATTGCTTTTTAGAGAACAAAAAAAAAAGAAATGGAGAGAGTCCATAAAGATACCTTTGCTCGTACCAGCCCAAAGGGGTATTAGAGATTTTCCTAATAAAGCTGCTTTACAAACTATGGGCTTCCGGTTGTCCTTCAGTAGCTGCAAAAACCTCCACCAGATTGAACAACCGCTGCAATGCGTCGCGGAAGAGAGTCGCTGGTACGAGGTCGCGGTCCATCTTCAGAAGCTCCCATTCGGCTTGAACTATCGCAGCTGGCGTTGTGAAGCCCCATTTTGGACAGGTTAGTTTTCATTATTCCCCACACATTTTCAATGATATTCATGTCCGCACCCTGTGGTGGCCAGGCCATGGTCATGATACAGAGTTCTTCCAGGCGGCCTTTGGCAGCGCGAGACGTGTGCACGGGGGACAAATCGTGTTGTAGAATGAAGAAGCCGTCACCAAAAGGACCGTCGAGGACATGAGTAAGGAGCTCCTGCTCTATAATACTAATGTAGGAGTTGGCACAAAATCGGCCCTCAATTCTGTGTAGTGCTCCGAGACCCTCTTTTGTTACCATCCCCCAAACGTTGACACTTCTGCGTCCACTGGATATTACTTTCTGGATGTATCGGGGGTCATACCTATAAGAGATGAAAACAATTACTCAATTTAAAGCAGCGACAAGTCCCACTAAATATATTCTGCTAAAGTAACAATAAGAAACACGGCTCACAGGAAGAAAAGTCTAAAACGATTCTTTACATAACTGCACTGAAAAACTGCTACATTTTAACAGGTCAATTCTCATAAAATCTGCTGAAAATGCATTACATTAAATTTGTTCTGCATTACAGAAACATTTAATTATGAATAATTACGAGTGATTTATTTGCAGTTATAGTTATTCATCCTGTGTGGCGAACTGCACACGGAGCAAAGGCCTTTATCAGGCTTGCCCTATGCCTTCGCTCCGGTTTCTGTAATCCAGAATAAAATGAATAAAATAAAATGACATGAAAAACAGAAGCAGGAAAAACTAACTAAATATTGATAGTATAAAAAACCGAACCTGGTTAGGTCTGGTCTGTATACTTTGCGCCTTTGGTCCCACTGCGTGCAGAATGTAGACTCGTCGGTAAAAACGACATTGTGCCAGTCACTTGCTGTCCAGTGAAGATGGGCCTGGGCAAAGTACAGTCTTTTCGCCTTCGCGGCGTCCGATAGAAGCGGCTTTTGGGCAGCACTTCGACTCTTCAGGCCTTCTTCCAAATACCGTCTTCTCACCAACTCTTCGCTGACATCCACGCCCACCGCATCTCTAACCTGGCCGGCCGTCATGAAAGGATTTGCCTCGGCGACCAGAACCAAGGCGGCATCCTCTTCTGCTGTCGTCTTCCGAACGCAGTTCCTTGCTGCGTCACCTATGCGCCCTTCATCTCTAAACGCGCAAATTATACTGTTTCCTGTAGCTAGCCGTAAATCTAATGTGCTCGCGATCTGTCTTTGGGATGCGCCGCGCAAAGACATGCGTACTGCAGCTACTCTCTTTTCCTCTGGAACCCGCATCATTCACTCTATACGAAGCACACTCCCGAATAAAATGGATGAAAGGCGTTATTATCATGAAGCACGATGGCAACGACATCTGATGGGATTACTTCGCTTATCAATTCACACCTTGCTAGCATACAGGAAAGCACGCGGTACACTTGGCCTTTCCTAATCTTTTCCCAGCGGCATGCCGAAAACAGAAGGAAATTCGATAACGCGCAAAAAAGCAGGTGGGGTTGCATCCGCTTCCCGTAACAGCCTGGCAGAGGACAGTTGCACCGGAGTGCTCACTGCGCGCACGCGCGTATTCTCGCTCATTTCGCCGCTGTGTTCCGTCGTACGGCGCTTATCGACTCGGCGGTCGACGCTCGTGCGTTCAGGTTAAAAA
>JAJIZL010031023.1:64677-92720 GCA_023969395.1 Amblyomma maculatum
ATCTCCATCGCCTTGAGGCCATTCTTGGAGTCTTCCGAAGAGCTGGCCTTCAGCTTAACTCGAAGAAGTGTAGCTTCGGCCGACGTGAACTCAAGGTGCTCGGTCACGTGGTCGACGCACGTGGCGTTCGACCCGACCCAGACAAAATACGTGCTGTAAGAGCATTTCCTACACCCCGGTGTACCAGTGACGTGCGTAGTTTTCTAGGCCTTTGCTCCTATTTTCGGCGGTTTGTCCCCAACTTTGCGGAGACTGCTCGCCCACTCACCAATCTTCTGGAGAACGACGCTCCATTTTGCTGGGACCAAGAACAGTCTCAAGCATTTTCTGCGCTCATTGCGGCCCTCACCAACCCACCCATCCTGGCACACTTCAATCCCTCAGCACCAACGGAGGTACGCACTGACGCCAGTGGTCACGGTATTGGTGCCATTCTTGCCCAACAGCAGATGGGTCGCACTCGCGTCATTGCTTATGCCAGTCGCCTCCTTTCTGCGGCTGAGAGGAATTACTCGATCACAGAACGTGAGTGCTTAGCCCTCGTGTGGGCCATCACAAAGTTTCGCCCTTACTTGTTTGGCCGCCCTTTCTCCGTCATCACCGACCACCACACCTTATGTTGGCTGAAGGATCCTACTGGTCGCCTGGGGCGTTGGGCCCTCCGCCTCCAGGAATACACTTTTTCTGTCGTCCACAAGTCCGGCCGATTGCACGCTGACGCCGACTGCCTCTCCCGCAACCCGGTAGATCCACCACCCAACAGCGAGTGTGACGATGACACATGTGTATTGGCCATCTCTGACCTTTTAAACATTCGCCATGAACAGCGCTTAGACCCCAAGCTTTACAGTATTATCAATCGCCTCAGCACTAATCACGTTGATGCAACCCTTGCTTTGTTCGTGCTCCACAACAGCACTTTATACCGGCGGAATATGCGACCAGATGGCGCCGAGCTTCTGCTCGTAGTCCCCGAACACCTGCGCGCCACCGTTCTACACCAACTGCACGACGTCCCCACTGCGGGTCATCTTGGTCTATCTCGCACGTACGACAACGTCCGCCGCCGTTTCTTCTGGCCGGGCCTTTATCGCTCTGTTCGTCGTTACGTGGCTTCTTGTGACCGGTGTCAGCGACGGAAGAAGCCATCGGTGGTGCCTGCTGGATACCTGCAGACGATCGACATTCCAGTAGACCCGTTTTCCCAAGTTGGCCTTGATCTCCTCGGGCCTTTCCCACTCTCTTCGTCGGAGAATAAATAGATTGCGGTGGCCACGGATTATACTACGCGCTACGCTGTCACCCGAGCGATACCTACCAGCTGTGCAACTGACGTGGCTGCCTTTCTTCTCCACGACGTCATCCTGCTCCATGGTGCTCCACGCCAGCTGCTCACTGACCGTGGCCGTTGCTTTCTTGCTCGGGTAGTCGACGAAATTCTCCGGTTCTGCTTCATTAAGCACTATTTCACCACCGCTTACCATCCACAAACGAACGGCCTCACCGAACGCCTCAACCGCACGCTCACGGACATGTTGTCAATGTATGTATCGGATGATCACCGTGACTGGGATGTTACTTTGCCGTTTGTAACGTTCGCATATAATTCCTCCCGTCACGACACAATGGGCTACTCCCCCTTCTATCTCCTATACGGCCGCGACCCTCCCCTTCTGTTTGACAGCCTACTGCCTCCCACCGTAAATGCCAGCTCCTATGTTCGTGACGCCATATCTCGAGCTGACGCCGCCCGGGTTATTGCTCGCAGCCGACTAGCTTCCTCCCAAAATTCCCAGAAACGCCGCCATGATTCTCGTCACCGCGACGTCCACTACTCACCGGGTTCTCTCGTCTTGCTCTGGACTCCCGCTCGCAGAGTTGGGCTGTGTGAGAAGCTCATTCCACGATACGCAGGACCCTACCGTGTCTTACGGCTAGTCACTCCTGTGACATATGAGATCACCCCTGTGCATCCGCCGCAACAGTCTGCTATGCCACGTACCAAGATCGTTCATGTCGCCCGAATGAAGCCGTACTACACCTGCAGTAGTTCGACATAATGCGCACCGAGACTGTGCTTTTCGTGGGGGGGGTAATGTTACATATATGACCTGCGCGTTGCTGGATGTTGAAGAAGAGGACGATTAGCAGTAGTGCCGCGAAAGGAAGACGAAGCTGAAGAAACCGTTGAGACTTGCCTGAACACTTGCTCTACTGTGCTGTGGACGCTTGCCCTTTACCTGCTGTGGTTTCTGTGCTAGCCTTCTGCCCCGTATCAATATCGTGCATTTCCTCGTCCACGATCGGGACGATCGCTCGGTGGCCCCGGGTCATGTTACGGACGACATCAAGGAAGAAGAAGTGGGCAGTGGCGCGGACAGGAGCGCTCTCGCTAGGCCCGGCAACATTTTCATTAAACGTCATCTCACTGTCATCAACCATCTCTCTGTCCTGTGTTCTCCTGTTTTCATCGGCTTGCCGTATCGTAACAATATTAAAAATAATAAAGCAGACCCCTGGCCTTGAAACATGAATCCACGGCTTCGAGGCTTACTATTTTGAGCATAGCGTAGACGCACAGTGAAGTAGAGAGTGGCGGCTGCGCACGCGCATTAACTCTACTTGACGCCACTAATGCCACTGCGTGTGCGCCGAAGCAATCCGGTAATTCGGATTACATGTAGGCAAGCACTTTTCTATTGTCACAGTAAAATGCTCCCAGCTGCCCTGTTGGCGTCACTTTGTTTATGTTACGCTGTCTACAGTCGAAACTTCTCTCTTTCCACGCAGCGTAGTGCGGTCAACTGTTCCACCTTTGAGCAGATGTTCATACAAGCTTCGTAAGTGACCAAATACAATTAGACAGACGTACTACGGCTGTTACGCTTCATTATTGTTTCATTACGGTGATTATCGGTGATGACGTTTGGCTTTTGATTATGATCACATATTTGTAATATTTATAAGCATGAAAAGCACTGAACCAATACAGTGTCTATTCTCATTTCAGCTAAAATTCGACATCGGTTCAGCAGCGTTGAATTTATTCGTTTTTTTTTCGTCTGTACTCCGTATGCGACGTCGTTCTTTTGCAATTGTGTTCCTTGTAGTGGCTGCGAAGTTACATTCAAAACGGTGCTTTCCGAGAGGACAGCTACAGGCGCACGTGTGCCACTGAAAGCTCTAGGGAACGGAGCACGCACCAACGAAGATGTAAAAGAGACAACCGCTCGATACCGCTGGCCGAAACTGCTTCTTGCGGTCCACTGTCCTATTCCTTCTTCGACCAATATTTGAGAGTCACATGACGCACATCACATCTAAACGGTGGATCATACGCGTTGTATGCCAGCTGGCGTATCGTGATGTCACGTGCGAGCCTTTTGCCAGCACACCATGCAGCACACGTGGCGACATCCGTAGCACTCCGTGTCAAACACATAATGTCTAGATTTTGCGAGAAATACCACTGGCTGCAAACCGCGCGCATGGGATGATGGTTGGTTGGTTGGTTTGTGGGGTTTAACGTCCCAAAGCAACTCAGGCTGTGAGAGACGCCGTAGTGGAGGACTCCGGAAATTTCGACCACCTGGGGTTCTTTAACGTGCACTGACATCGCACAGCACACGGGCGCCTTGCTTTTCGCCTCCATTGAAAAGCTGCCGCCGAGGCCGGGATTCGATCCCGCGTCCTTGGGAACAGTAGTCGAGTGCCGTAACCACTGCGCCACCCCGGCGGGGTGCGCATGGGATGAAGAACCTCGTCCAAGCAACCTGCTTCTGTCAAGGCAAGTCTTCATTTTGATAAATTTGCACCTTTGTCGCCAGTCGAAAAGTACGCCTGAGGCATGTAAATTTACCGGAAGATTCTGCGCATTCTGTTCGGGTTTTGCTAGCCGTGTCACTTCTATCCGAGACTGAAGCGCCTAGCGAAATTTGAATGCGTGAGGGAAAAAGTACAGGGCCAGAAGTATATTCAGAAAAGCACGAAAGAGAGTAAAGCCCCTCAGTGATTGGGCGTGAAGGTTAGCAGCTCAGCATTTCAGGCGAGCGTTCACTGTTCGCATACAATGCTGGGGTGCAAAGCTTGATGCGGTGACCATGTTCAGGATCTTCGTGCGCACGAATAGCTTCCGCATAAAACACAGTGTATGCGCGCCAAACACGTGCACGCACGCAGCGTGTGTGTCATGTCTTGTCACATAAAAAACTTTCACTCCGTGGTCCTTCCTTAATGAACTGTTCCTGTTTCCACTTTGAGTGGATGCGTCTCCTTGTGCGAAGAACCAGTGGTGTCTCGAGCTTTTCGCACCACGTCCTCGATCTAGTGGTGCCTCCAGGCATTTATTCATTCCTTTCACTCCACTGACACTCTCTGTTTTCCTCTAGATCATGAATTGTAGAGTCTGCATCAAGTTAGAGAGTTGTCGAAATTCTTCCTCTATAGAGTGTTTGAAACCGGATCTGCTGCCGAAAGAAGTTGTTTCGACAGGCAAGGAATTTTTTAAAAGTGTGTTCAGCGTTTCCATCACCACCGCGAGCCCCCTCCACAAAACGTTTGGAAGCTAGGCGAAACCAACCATGCGCTAAACCACTGCTTGGAAAAGGAATTTGTGCGCATTTTCTCGGTAACCCGTCCTGTCAAGCATACTCTTCTTGGCGATCGCAAGACAGTTGCGCTACTGCAATAATGTCAATTGTAGCTTTTACATGCGGCGAGGGGGTAGTCCAAATTCATGCTCTCTAAACAATAGACCATTTCGGAAATTTGTAAGTCAGCTTCTCTGCAAGGCTTGTTTTCCAACAAAAGGTCTTATTCCCAGAGGCCACTCCCGCAGTCTTTGTTGAAACGAAAAGAGCCAGACGCCTTTCAATGGCGCATTCATGCTGGCAATAGACCTCCCCCTCGAGTAAACAACGTGACGTCACGGAACGCACGCGCGACGACTGCAGCGCTCTATGATGCAGCGGCGATGGGCAAAATCGTTCGTTTTCCTCGGCCGCGGCCGTACTGAATGCGGCGTAGCGCGCTTGTGTCTCGGTTATGTATTACACTGTGGTCTCGACCAAGGCCCATCACTTGTCTCGACTAGCCTCCAATGCGTTCCGGTGTGTTCTAACCGATGGAGCGATGGAGCTGTCCGAGTACGCGATGTTATTGCCTGAAATCGCTCGCCGGCGGTATGTTGAAAAGTTGGTTGTTGACAGGGACCAATACCCCGACCCTTTCGTTTTGAAAAACTGGAAAAATGACCCCAAATTGTGGCCAAATGCTCGTTTTAGTGACATATACGTGTACCTTGTTCAGACACCCGGACCTAGCTACACCACGGATAGCTTGAAGTCCTATCGGTCGTTGAAGCCTACGTTCTTGCAGCGGAAGGGCATGTGCGACAAGATTTCATTGCCGACGCTGGCTTAAAGTGCCGCTTTTTAAAAGCTAAAGTGGTGCCGTCGCAGAGGACCACCGGCGAACTATATGAAGCCTGGACGCTTTTGCACGAGGACGGAACCGTACAGGCAGCCCACTGCACATGCATGGCCGGGTAAGTTGTGTTCGGTGTGACGTCGAGCAATAGCGTTTTAATGGGTTACTTTGATAGGCAGGAATATGAATGCATGCGGCAGATTGGAAGTGCATGATATATAATTATATATAATATGCAGAATATATCCTTCACGTGTGAAATCGGCATGCGATATGCAGAGCATAGGATCTCGCAAGTTTTGATCCTCTTGTACGGTTTTCGACGGCGCTGGTTCGATCCCGGCCGCGGTTGCAGCGGCGGCCACTTATCGATGGGGCCAAAGTTGAAAGCGCACTCGTGTGTCGTGCAGTTTCAGGACTCTTAAGGGGCCTTAGGTGGCCAAAATGCTCTGGTTCCGTGCTATGCGACGTGCAATACAACCCATATGCCACCTGAACACTTCAGACGCTGCCTATCTAGTCTTTACCCTTACAAGTCTGGCCTTTACACTTGTAAGTCGTACTATGATACTAGTTTGCTACAATTAAAATGTGTATTAACCTCTACCATCCCTTTGCATGCAGAACTTTTTCTAGAAGTTCTGGCAATTTGATTGCTGCAATAGCTCGATTCGTAATCTACAAGTTTCAGTGTGCGCGCTTTTGTAATGCTTGACATTTAACAGTAATAAACATTTATCTTTTAGGTTAGGAGAAGATTGCACGCATGCGGCTGCATTACTGTTCAAAGTGGAAATGCTGGTCTCATCTAAACTCACTCGGTCCACTACTTCACAGCTTTGTGAGTGGAACAACAAGTTCCGGGAAAGTGTACGTAACAATTTTTATTCCCTCTAACTACTTGATCTTCATTACCTTAGTTTTAGCTTAAACTCTCTGACAACATACCTTACTAGTTGTTACTTGCCATTGACATGAGCTGCATATATATGAGCTCAACAGAGGTTGAGTTGAGCACCATTTTTGAGGAAACACGAAAAAATGTTAACGAAGAAAGTAAAGAATGAGTTACGGCTTGCCTTCTCAAAGCCCCTCATTCTCTGGATACAAAACAACCTGCAGTCAATCAGTTTTATGTAAATCACCAGATAGTGTAATAAGTTCAGTGAATGATAAACTACCTGAATTCTAGAACAAATCAGCATGAGCAAGTTCGCGGCTAAAGTGGCTGCAGCTGTCGCAGGACAGGGTTAATGTGATGTATATGGAAAATGCCTTTCAGCGGCAGTTTGGCTGAAGATATGCCAAATAATTATTTAACTACATCCTATATTTGTTTGTTTATACAATACAATAGGTTGCAAGGGCCCAAGTTCTGAAGTGTGCTTTGCAACTAGCCCATGTTTATGATGAGTTTTTCCTTTTCTGTAATCTTCTGTTGAAGGCGGAGCCCTGTCGCCTCCGTGATCTTTTTGTTGTTAAGCACAAGCATGGGAAGGCATCACAAGGCATGAAGCGCAAGCGAATGAAACCACCAGCCCCGCAGGCCGTACCCCGATATGCTTGACTCGTTGCAAGCTGTTCTGCCACATGCAGCCATATTTACAGCATACTCTAAATATACTGAGAAACAGCAAGCAAGCTGTGAAAGCTATCAAGCTGAGAGCATGCCACGAAGTTTATTTGAGCTCTACGACAGCTCATGGGAGAGTCGAAGTAACCAGGAGAGGGAAGATAGAATCAATAATATTGTGGGAACATCCATGACCCCTGAGCAAATTGCCAAGGTGGAAGCTGCAACACGGCTGCGGCGTGACTGTCTCGAGTGGTACAAACAGAGGTGTGGGCGGATAACTGGTTCGGTCTTTGCAAAAGTTGTCGAGTGCAAGAGTGCTACCTCCGCAGCACGTCTTTCAAGGGGCATAGCAATGTCGCCGCTCGTGTCATATGAGTCACGTGTAAGGAAACCTGTTGCTATGAGGTATGGAATTGATCATGAAGATCAGGCACGGGAACAATATGTAGCTTATCAACAACAGCACCATACTAAGTTTCAGTGCTCTGCCACTGGCTTGTACATAGCAAAAAAATGTTAGTACCTTGCAGCCAGCCCTGATGGCTTAGTCAGCTGCACTTGTTGTGGAGTAGGAGTTCTTGAGATAAAATGCCCATACAAATACAGAGACTCTCTTCTTAATGAAGTCAGTGACAAGAGCTTTTATCTGAAGGAAAATTTGCAGCTTAAAGAAAGCCATGATTACATGTAACAAGTCCAAGCAGAGATGGCATGTGCCAATGTTACATACTGTGACTTTGTCTGTTGGACTAAAAAAGGCTTTGTTGTTGTGCGCATCCAAAGAGAAGAGGATTTTCTTGATCAACACATGCCAGCTTTGGAGCGCTTTTTCAGGAGCACGCTCTTTCCACAGCTGTTCACAAGAAAGCAAGCCGATCCTTAAGAAGATTATGAACATACATGTGCTTCACAAGCTTAAAGGAACATACACACTTAATTCCTTGCTGTTTTGTTTTTATCAGCTTAATAGTGCCTGTCACTTGTAGTTTGTGTTCAGGTCATGTGAGGCTCGAAAAAAACTGTATTATAATCTCCCACAGATAGGCAGGACAACAATATACGGGCAGTTACATTGCACTTTTTTATGCCTTGCCTGATGTAAATGCCACAGCGATCATTTAGTTGATGAAGCTGAAAGATGAAGAAGAAATAAATTTTCTAGCAGTCTTAGGCGAGGAGTAGCATGACGTGAACCATGCTTGGGGGTGGCAGTGTTTCACCCAGTGGCGGGAGGGGGAGGGGTGTCTACTTGCATTGCAGCAGGGGGTTGGAGAAACACCCACCCCACCTTTTTTTTCAAGGGGGTCGAAATAAACATTGCTGAAGTTGTGTTTGAATTGTGCACTATCATAGTATGTACTACTAATTTTTGCACTTTGACATATATTCTTATGTATGAACACAACCAAATTTCTTGTCATTTCCAAGCAGTATGAAACTATGCCAGTGCAATATAATTTATAAATCATAACTTAGTTTTTGTCATCCGTATGTAACATCATGCAATGTTTTTTATGCTAAAACAAAGTGATGCAAGCTTCTGATACAGTACAATATTTGTTTATGCAGGTGTTCTTATACCAACCATTTGTAATTTGCTTTGCTGTAATGACGATGTATATGGTTGCTGAACTTAGATTAGCAATTCTCGCATATCTTGATGCCTGCAGCTGTGCTGTTCTTAGGTTCACGTATAAAGTATGGTATATATTTGCTCACCAGTCATCGTAGCATGTACTGCTGAAATGCATTGTTGCGTATTCAAACCACTTTATTCTTTCCATTACATGCACACTTGTAAATTCATCAGTTCATTTATTTACGGATATTTACAGATTTTTTCTAGTAGCTGAAATAAGCAAGGAAAAATGAACAGCAGGTCGGTTGGACAGTGGGGACATGGCACTAAGAAATGTTTCCATCTAGTAACTCGCTACCTAGTAACTCGCCACCTAAACCTCAGTAATAAATTTGTTAGTGCAGCAGTGAAAACAATGATGTCATCAAGATAGTCCTTCATAAAATAAGGTACAACATTTCTTAAAATTCGAAACCTTTTAATTCGACCGATGAACAGTTCAACTCTTATGCGGCGGCGAGATATTTCGCGTGAGTTTATCACTTCTCTTTCTGACAGCTGCCGCTTTCCTTTGGTGTAGGCTGGCACAACTAGTGCTACACCAAGAGCACTTGGCCAACTTTGAAGCCGTGGTCCGCCATCACGTCATCCCCATAGTCTAACTTTGTTGTGAAAATGGACCAGAGAGTGAGCTGTGTATCACTTATCTTTCCACCCCAGCAGTCAGGCACATAGGAAATCAATCCATTTGGAGTTATTCCAACAAGAAACTTCGAATTGTTCGAGTTTTTGTATGGAGACCATGTGGCACTTTGGCCAGTTGTGGTACTTGCCTTTTCAAGGCTATTTCCGTGCCATCTATAATTACCCTGACACGTCTGAAAGCTTTCTCTCTGAACAACGCTGGCTTCCATGTGTGGAAGGACTCTTTGTCCGGCCACACAATGAGGCCCTTGAGCTCGGTCACCAGTAATGTTATTCCAACTTCAAACAAATTGGAAATAGCATTTTTCCCAATGCCAAACAGATCTGCGAGAAAGCAGAGGTGTAAATCCAGGCGTAATCTCATCAGTACAAGCAACACATGGTCTTCTGGGACAATATGTTCTTTCCGTAGCCCCTGGGCTGCATTCTTGAAAAGGCCTACTACCCATAGAAATGCTCCCTCATTGGGCAGCCCTGTGTAATAGTTGACTTTCTCCGAACAACCAGCAATAATGTGGTATCCCCATAGGGCAGGCGGTAGCCCTTCCTTTAGCGTGGCGTTTTGCTCTTAGAGTGATGCCATTGCTTGAGCCATTATATCTAGCTGCCTCTTTAATTCATATACTTCCTGACATTTTCCTAGGTACTTGTCTTGCAGGTGTGAATGCAGTTTCATGCTTAAGCTGTGCTCTTGTCCATGCACATTTAAACTTGAAGGCCCAACTGTAACTTCTGAAAAGGAAAAAAAGAGCTAGCAGTTTCAAACTAGCCACTGGCTTGCTTTACTTTGTTTAAACTTAGTAAACATGCTTCAGTTTTACTTGGTCATGAAGAAGTGCACCAGGAAAACACGCAGACCCTTTTTTCTATTTGTGTTTTGCTGGTGCGCTGCTCCACAATCAATGGAATACGAACCAGCCGAATTCACCCCTTTACTGCTTCAGTGTTACAAAATGTGAGAAATTTAGACAAAGTACACTGTGTGAAAAAAAAAAAAGAAGTAAAAATACCTGATGCAAAGGTAGCTCTCACAGTTATATCTCACTATAGGCGGACGCAACTCACATATAAAGTGGGAATGCCCCTCGATAGACCCCCCTGCCGCTAATAGAGTCACGAAATTTTCATTACAATGTGATTGATCTAACCATGGCTGTTCCCTTGTCATCTACCACCTCTTGTAATGTCATGCTGTATGCCTAAGGGATTAGCCGGGACACCATGAAAGCCTGTCGACGCTTTTGTTTTGGGAGGGCCCTTGAGGGAAATGAATTTTCCTTCACTTATATCCGGCTATAGCTTACTATATTAGAATCGCATTGCCATGTTGTTTATGGCATGCCAATTGAATACTTCAGACAGCGTATAAAATTCCCAAACATGAGCATGTCTTAGCTGTTCAGATAAGAATGCAGTAAAAATATTAATGCAATTAAATTTGGACCTTGTAGCGCGTATAAGAAGGTGCAGGCTGATAGGTTTATTTTACTCATGTACTGCGCGGGGGCACCCACATTAATTACACTGAAATGATTAAATTCTGTGTTTGTACCAATGCTTCAAATGCTGTTGTTGTGCTAAGACTTAACTGCACATCTAAAAGCAAAAAGATATTTATGGTTTGTTTGCTGTTCTTGTTAATGTATTAATACCTCTAATTCCATCTTTTCACTAGCTCAATCCTCCCAGGAGTTGGGTGCAAGTCTGCCGCCTTGCTAAACAAATATCTGGTGTACTACCTGTGATGTGCAGCTGTCCTGTAGCCAAATCCAGAAGTGCAGTGGCAGCGGCGGCAGCATCTCTCATTGAAACTGCAAATAAATAATATATAAGTATGAAATATGTATTGTCTATATGAACTGTAGAAGTTACTCTTCATGTTCACTTCTATTATAATCTTCCTGCAACAAAATTTGTTAGTGAATTCAGTGCAAAAATAATCCTACAGGCATGCAACTGAACTTGCCTTACTTAAAAAAAATTCCTACTTTCCATGCAAAGCTTAAGGTGCAAGACAAAATCTTAGGAACATCTTCATTCCGACAAATATAAGCACTAAATAGAATAAGATGCACAAACTCGGAGCAGAAGCTACACTTAATTCACATCTTGAAAAGTACCTTCAGAGCCATTCCCGTCATCTGCAGTCGTGGTTGGCACTGATGGCTCGTCTGCAATGAAAGGAGTAGTCTTATCTAGAGGCTTGTTTCAGCAACTCTCATTGCATATACGCATCAAGAAGCAAATTTAATGAGTGCAAAACCATGGTTAGCTACAAGTGCTTATTATAGCTTGCAGCCAACATCGCAGCACACCGCACTTCAACCAGTATTTTGCACAGCTCAAAGCGTTGACAGCTTACCTTCAATACTGAGGTCATGGCACTCGGTCGAGGTGTGCTTCATGTGCCCATCATCTGTAATAAGAATTCGATTTAGGCTTATGGGGTTTAACGTCGCATAGTGACTTACGGTATGAAGACAATATAGTGGAGTACACCATCATCTCGACCAGCTAGGATTCCTTAACAGGCACTGACACTGCAGTGTACACCAAGTCAAATAACGTAGCCTCCAGCAAAATGAGACAGTGGTGGTCAGGACGGAGCCCACTTTACCACTAACCCACCAAATTTTCAGTGGTTAGACACTAGAGGTATTGAACCATATATATATATATTCATAGTTCAGTACCTCTGTTTTCATCTTATGAGTTGTCGGCCTGACACAAGAGGGAAGTTAACAAGTGCAACATGCAACACCACGTTTAGCTTCAAGTGTTTGCTGTACCTTTTAAGAAGGTTGCAGCAAGCGCTCAAAGCTTACCTTCCATAGTGTGTAAAGTCCAAGTGCCTACTGTCTGTAACAAGAGTTAAGATACAGTACTAAGTGCTCATACAGGCATGCACAGTCTTGCCACAGCAGCTTGACCTGCATACTTTACATGTCGACATGACAATAATAAGCGGCATATCTAACAAATGCAACACCGCATACATCTCCCAGGAGTTTGCTCTTCCTTAGATTAAAAATGGCAACAAGCCTAACTTTAACCTGCAAATATAGCAGCTAAGCTTAAGTTTGGCATCTAACCTATGATATCATGATCATGGTCCCTAGATGAAGTTGGTACCGAGGAACTGTTGCCTGTAATGTGTAAAATTTTTAGTGATCACACGAGTATGTGTAGGCATCGTTCAGCAGCTCTAATTACATTTTCAAACAGGTTAGCCAAATGCTTAGAACCGGCAGTTCATCAAGTGCAAGATGCAATTTAGTTTCCATGTGTTTGCAGTACCTTGTAACCAACAAAACTTCACCATGCCGCACTTCAACCAGCATAATGTGCAGCTTGACACATGCGCTGGAGGCTTACCTTCATTACTCAGGTCATAGCGCTCAGTTGATTTATCGACAATGCACCCAGTGTCTGTAATAAAAGTTAATTTTCACTGGTCAGACATGCGTATGCATTATTCAGCAGCCCTAATCTCACCTTTTTACATGTCAGCCTAACACAAAAGGGGAAGTTAACAAGTGCAACACTATGTTTAGCTTCAGATGCTTGCTGTACCTTTTTATGAAAATGGTAGCACACTGCACATCAGCCAGCACATCTGCAGCTAAGTGCTCAAAGATTACCTTCCTTAATGAGATCATGGTGATTAGCTGATACAGTCTCCAAATGCCCAGTGTCCGTAATAATAGGTAAAAAAAGATATGTGGATGCATACTCCAGCATCTCTACCTGAATATTTTTACACGTCATCGTGCTTACAAGGGGTCTATTCAATGAGGAAAGGAGGTCTAATTTTATTCACTAAATGCAGACATGTCTCGATTATATGATGCCATAATCAATGCGTGGGGTAGCTTCCCTAAAATGGAAATATTCTTTGCTTAAAAGCATGCTGTAGCAGTCTTATTTAGATATTATTAAATATTTGTGCAATACAAAGGCAATAGGAAAAATAGTCAGTGCAGACTGCTCGAGTCCTCGAAAAATTTGCATATTCTTAAGCAGAGGCAGGATTAACCGGAGGAAGAAGGGCGGAAAGGTGCTCATGTAAGATTTTTCTTCTTAAGGGAGGGGGGGGGGGTATTTTCGTACTACCCCTTTATTTTTCAACAGAAAGCTTAAGACATCCCTGAAGCGAGCGTGGTCGCCATCCACACCCAACACACTCCTCCAAGAGATTCATAAATTACCTTCTGTTATTAAGGACGCTGTGCACAGCGGTGCACGGACGTGCACTCAACACGCAAGCGCGTGGCATGCGCTTTTCGAAATGCCACTTGGTCCGACGCAGCCGCGCACTGTAGCAGCAGCTCCTCGTCCCTGCACGAGAATGCTACTTTGTCGCGATGAAGTGGACGACGAACGCAATGGCATTTCGAAGAGCGCATACCACGCGCTCGAGAGTTGAAACTGAGTGGGCTGCTGTTTGCATACCCATTAAATGCCATTTTCGTACTCTATTCACATAAAGTTTCCATCCAGCTAACGGCGTTTTCGTTCCAATCTCCGCTCAAAACGGTCACACTTCTTCACATCTGCATTGGAGCTCCTTTTCTTAAATGAGAAAACACTGGGCACCCTGTCTGGGTGGTCCGGTAACGAGGGCGGGGTGCCTGCATTAGCGGTTAGACGAGAAAAACTTCAGTGATAATAATATTCTTACATGCTCTTCAAGATTAAATCAAGAATAAATAATCATTTGAAAGAAACGAATTCATACCAGAGATGAAGTGGGCCCCGCTGATCCGGTCTGTGGGTGTTGGCTTCCATTTATCTCGGCGCAGGAGGTTTTCGTCCCATGGAAAACGAAAAAAGCGTATACCAGAGCCTTTCTTGGCACGGTTGGTGCATCGCACTGCACAGCAGCTCGTAGGCATTACGATTCAGGGTCGAGGCAAAGGTTCAAATGCTCGCAATGAAGGTTTTTGTTGCTTGCGCAGCGAATCTCCATGCGATCGCATGCATTCAAGCGACTGTTTTGCCCATCGGCGTCTGCGGCGCCAACCGGAAACGTCACCACCGTGACTTCACTCGCATCGCGTGACGTAGCCGAGGAGAGGTCTATTCTCGAAAGTGGGACAGGGAGGGAGTGTGAGGAATGGGCCGAAACCAGTCACACTGGAGCAGCAAGGCGCTGGACAATCTCCACCCCTTTTATCCTCTTTTTTTACATATGAAAGGGTGGTATTCAACCATTGTAACTTTTTGTCGTGTCTCCCCGAGTCATATTGAAGTCAAGTGCACATTCCAGACTTTACTTAGAAAGGGAAGTTTGCCTCTGCTCACTTCAAATAATGCGAGTGCGGCGTTTAGGAACGAGACCTTGTTGGTTGGAAAACAAGCCTTGAAGAGAAGCTGACTTACAGATTTCCGCAAATGGTCTATTCGAAACCAGATCGGCAGCAGCTTTCACCATGCTGGCGAGAAATGCACAGATATACTGGGCCCAGGAAGCTCTGGTGCTCCGGACTGCAGCCTTGTTACATGAATTTTACATATTGCATGCCGAGTTGGTTATTCGAGAGGAAGAGCGAGTTTTGAACAAGAAACGGGTGACTTGCCTTGTACTCTTTTCCTCTCCGTTTTCGTCATTCCTTTTGATGTTTCTTATTGGGAAGGAAAGATGTCTAGAAATGAGCAGTTTCAACTTGTCTTGGAAAGGTGGAATTTGAAACAAAAACTGTTTTCGGTGCTTCTCTGCACTACCAAATACCTCTGCAATCCACCCCCCCCCCCCCCCCTTCCTCAAATCTTTTGGGCAGTGTCAACTAGAACAAATACCAGTGAGCGGCAGAGCAATTTCACTCTGCACCATGGCGCCCGCGGTAAGTACACTTATTTTCACCAACAATTTCCGTCAGCTCCCTGCTGTTGAAACCACGTTACAAATTCTCAGTTGTTTTTAATTTTCTAATGCAGACGTTTCAAAACCATACCGCTTAGCTACACCATCACCAATTCATTGGTGATAGTATGCTGATGCGTTTAGCGGAGCGTGTTTCTGGCCTGAGGCGCAGAAACATCGGTAAGAATACTTTCTGTTTACTTCTTTCATGTGCAAAACTGGAAATTATGGTTATTATCTATGTACCGAACATGCATTGTCGTCTCAACACTTTCACCGCACAGAAAGCCCTACTCTTATCGCGGGCGCCAGGGCAGAGGAGATCCTAAATCTGCTGCGCAGGGTGGCCACAGTAAAGCCCATGGTCGTCGTCCTGGTCGAGACTAACGACCTTACCAGGGTACGCTTTTGTGGATGAGTAACATTTGTGCATGCGTTTTCATCTCTGTGTTTATTTACTTGCAGGCGCGGACCATGGGTGATGCCGACAGGCTTGTTTCCACCCTGGCACTTATTGTGGAGTGGCTGCGTGGGCGCTGTACGGCCGTCGTGTTGTTGACGTTGCCGCCAGTAGCCCACTCAGCCCGCAATACCATGCACTGGCGAATCTTCAATTGCGTCAATCGATGGACCCTAGAGCAAAGCAGAGGTAAGCTCGAGATCATGAGCTTTAATCCAGCAAATGTTAATGATCGCTTTCATTCCTTCGCAGGCAGCGTGCTGGCGTTGGAGATTCATCACCTCATTGTGCGCGGCAAGCGGCGCGTGAATTATTGCTTTTTTGAGAGGTAAGAGCTTATATAGCCTGCTGTTGGGCGAGTAATTGGTTCGACATTCTTTAAACAACTGGCGCAAAACAAAACAGACAATACGGATGTAAGGCGCTTCGGCAAAGCGATAAACACGAAAAAAAAAAGGTTCGACTTATGCACAACTCGTGAGAAGACATGCCATATTATTGCCGTTCTTGCACTGAACCGATAAATGTCAGCTCCTGAGCTAATAACGAAACTGAGCTAGTAACTAATAATGCAGTAGTCGGCATGCTTTTCATTTGCACAGCAATTATTTTGTTGTTTGACTTTCCGCACGTTTCAAAAAGTATGCACACGTTGTGGAGGTCAGGTTGTTGTCCATGTTTTTTGCAGTGTTCTGATATATAACCTTTTTTTTCCAGGAGGATCGGCGCCGACAGGCGAACTGACGGCGTTCATTAGAGTGCCAAAGGGATCGACGCCGTCTTAGATGTTTTCGTCACAGTAGCAACAAATAAATTGTATTTTTTGGAAGCTGTGATGTCTCACGCTGTAGTCCCTAAGCAAGCAGAGCTGTTATCCTGAGGGAGTGATTGCTGTGCAACGCTTGACGTGCTAGATTCGTGTTCTATGTTGACATGCGTGCATAGTGCTCTCTGACTGCCGCGGCTTACCTAAGTCAGAAAATATAGTGTGAGGACTGTCAAAGATGTGTGTAACCGGGAAATTTTTTCCATGCAATTGTTTTCCCTACAAAATTGGAGAAGAGCGAAATTATCTTGCTTGAGATGGAGGCACGTCAAATATTTCTATTCAACCAAGTGGTATGTGTGTTTTTCAATGTTCATCTGTTTTGGCTAGCGGTCAGATGCACCTGACTTGCGCCAAGAATATCGTGCCGACTATGCGACCTTGGAACAATGAGAGCCGATGGGTGGACAACAATACAGAAAGGGCGCTTTGAGAGGCGGCTGAACGTTCGACTATTTTCTAGGCTCTTTCCGAGCGCTTTCTCAAAGCGCGTGTGGACACTGTACATCACAGTGGGTATTCCCGCCAATCCCAGCGCGGCGTTTCACGACAGCGATATGCGATGGGATGGTCGGCGGAGGAAAGGGGAGGGGGGGGGGGGGTCGTCGGCAGCCGGAGGGGATGCGGGTCGTCGACAGTATTTTGTTCTTGCACTCAATTGCTGCACATGGATTTGCGCGTGCCCACGCGTCGACGGAGTGCATAGCTGAGCAAACAATAGATGCGATGTATTGCGGTAGTTCATGACGTCGTGATTCCTGTCCTTTTCCTGAATAAATTTAGTTGGGATTTGTTTTACAATGCTTTATTGAGACAGGCATACCTCTCATCCTGTGTGATCGACTGTTAGGCTACGCTAAGCTCTGAATTTCGTGCGGCAATATGTGCAGTGTTCCTCTATTATATTATGCCACCTTGGTCTTCTCATTGCAGTGCAGCGCTCATGGTCTATAATGTGATAACCCCGAAAGATCTTAAAAAGTTCTTATGGCCACGGGGTAGTACGGGCACCTGTGAGCGAACGATGGTGAGCCTTTGATTGTATTTCGAGCCGATGACCTCCATGCCCCGACTGCTCCTTGCCAGATAGTCCCGCGTAGTGCCACCCCACGTGCGTTACCAAGCAATGTATTCAATCACCCTCCTTCCTATTCCTGGCATCCACGATTGCTGTGTTTAGTGCTATGAGCGGTTTGTTTTTTTAGATGACAAAACATGACACGCACGCTGGTGCAAGCACTGCTTATGCGTGCATGGCTTTTGCGCCCAGGTGCACTGTCGTTTATGCGGGGGCTATTCGCGCGCACGAAGGTCTTGAACATGGTCATCGCATCACCATTTGCACCCCTGCATTGTGTGCTAACAGTGGACGCTCGACTGCAATGCTAAGCCGCTAACCTTCAGGCGCAATCGCTGGGGGGCTTAGCGCCGTTTTGGGCTTTTCTGAATATACTTCTGGCCCTGTACTTTCTCCCTCATGCATTCATATTTCGCTAAGCGCTTCAGGCTCGCATATCAAATGACACGGCTAGCAAAAAACAGAACAGAATGCGCAGAATCTTACATGTCTCGGGCGTGCTTTTCAGCTGGCGACAAAGGTGCAAATTTATCAAAATGATGACATGCCTTGACAGATTGCAGGTTGCTTGGACATGTTCCCAGTGCACCTACCTCTTTCAGGCGAGCTCATCTCAGATGCATACAGTAAAACAGTAAAACACTGCCCTGCAGTCTGGCTGATCAAGTGAGGTTCTTTATCCGTGCGCGCTTGACAGCCATTGATATTTCTCGGAAAATCTAGTGATTATGTGTTTGACAGCGAGTGCTACGGATGCTGCCACGTCATACTGCATGGTGTGCTGGCAAAAGGCTCGCACGTGACATCACAATACGCCAGCTGGCGTACCATGCATATGATCCATCGTTTAGATGTTATGTGCGTCATGCGACTCTCAAACGTTAGTCGAAAAAGGAATAGGCCAGTCCACCACAAGAAATAGTTTCGGCTGGCTGTATCCAGTGGTTGTCTCGTTCACATCTTCGTTGGTGCGTGCTTTGTTCTCTAGAGTTTGCAGTGGCACACGTGCGCCTGTAGCTGTCATTTCGGAAAACACCGTTTTGAATATAGCTTCTCAGCCGCTTCAAGAAACTCGACTTCAAAAGGACGACGTTGCACAAGAAGTACAGACGAAGAAAAAAGTATTCGTTTACGATAGGCTGATGCGTATGTTTCGCTGGGCTAGATTCGCCAATACTCGCGGACATCACACAGATTTAGCCTGCGGGAGATGTGTAAACATACACGTATACCGGTTTACCGGGCCACTCCTACTCACGCTCGCTCATCAAGAGGGGTGGGGACAATAGAGAGATTTAGCTTACCGGAGACGTATCACGTTTACCGGAGACGTACATACGTAGACGTATCGGACGCCTACTGCGCATGCCTGCAAATTGATGTAGACGTGTTCGGCTGACACCGGGCAAAACAGGTTTTGGCTGTACGTATCGCCCATACGTAAGACGTATTGCCAGACGTACATGGGTGGTAGATGGGTGGGTGGATGATGATGGCTATCCAATAAAAAAAATAGGAGCTGTTTGTAATAAATACTTTATATAATGCCATAAAAACGTCACATGTAGATCCCCCGAAGTCATAATGTTGGCGTTTTGGCTGTGTTTCGAATAACTATTCATTTGAGCTCGCTTTTAACCACTTTGCCGCCTGCAAGCCCGAAGAATCCAAGCCTCGTTGCGTTAAAACCGTTGAGGTTCTTTTTTGTGCTCGTGTACTGGTGTGCGTTTGCGTGCTAGTTTGATCTTGCGGTCAATGCGACCCGTGCATCCTGCCCACGTTACACCATGCCTTACAGCGTCCTTAACGACCGGCAACTTAAGCACGCTATCGTGGGAAGAAATTGAGGACATGCATAGCTTTCAGCTGGATCGCGACGTTCCGAAGCCTCGGAGGAACCTGCGTGAACTTGGCATCCTCAACATCGACGCCATTGACAGCACAGTGTTCTTCAGAAATTTTAATTTCAAAAAGAGGATCTTGGAGAGCTGCAGTCAGGCCTTCTCATTCCAAGTGAGGTCACCAGTGCGCAGCGGGTCAAGGTCTCCGGCTCCGAGGCGCTTTGCATGACCCTGCGCCGACTTGCGTATCCTAATCGGCTGTGCGATTTAGAAAGTACGTTTAATCGGCACAGCTCGGTCATTTCGAGCGTCGTGTCCAAGACCTTGGCACATCTGGAGTTTTACTTCGCCCACCTACTGTACGATCTGACAATCCACAAGTGGCTTGATCTGCAAGCCCTTCAGCACTTCTCCGAGGTAAGTAGCGCATGTGGCTGTGGTAGCTTGACGGTTACAAGCCAAATTATTGATATCAGTAGTGCTTTAACTGTCTCAGATGTATATGCCCGCCGAAAAATGTAAAACAAGGCTGACTGGCTGTGGCGTATCAGTAGAAATGAAAGCATTGAATGCGCATTAGCGCTAATCCTAAGATTCAGAGCTTATCAAAACAGTGTGACACTTGTGTGACCGCCTGTAGAGCTTTCATTAAAAAAATAATGAAGTCGGAGCGGATTCAAAGCGATAAATTCTTTGTGAAAAGCGAGTGTGCGATGTTCACCCCGCGTGCGCACTAGAACGCGCTCACGCGCTGTGCATTGCATATCATCCCTATCAGCTTCCATGTGTGCTAAAACGCTTCCGCGCCTTCTACTTGATTTGACTAAGTTAAAGTTTTGTAATCAAAAGGCATCAGAGCTCATGCTCCTAGGGAGGACAGGAGGCTAGTTGTGTCTGCCGTTTCTTGTAGGTGAGCTGTTTTGACGACGGTACAGCAAAATTTATATAAACGATTACAGTTTGACCCGTGGCCAGTCACCAACCGTCTGCCGTAACCATTCAATTCCATTTTGTTTTTCTCGTCAATCTACCTAGGTGCACTTGTGCGAAGGCACATTTACCCCTCCTGCTCTCCAGCTCTGTTGCAGAGCTCTGGGAAGGCGTCAACATCGAATTTAGTGAAACTGGCTAACGTTCCTAATGCAACCAGTGCCATGCTACTTTTTGATCTTACCTACTAGCGCAACAATAAGCTCTTCCACAATGACATGTACAAGCCATTTTTTTTCTTCCAAAATGAGGCAAATCCATAAAAACACAAACTGAGAAATATGTAGAAGGTTGTTATCAGCACAAATTATTTCTTAATTTGCTTCATATAATACAGATACTCAACACAGAAATTTCATAAAATTTTATGCAATTATTTAAGCAATCGTAAGTAATTTTGGATTTGGCCCTTGTCTACTCGAAAATCTATATTTGACCCTACTTTTACCAAATAAAAAATTTGTTTCAAAGCCGCTTCTAGTTTCTCTTTGTGAAAATAATACCTGTAAATGATCGTACTGTGATTACAGCTGATGAAGAGTTGGAATACTCATTTTCTACAATCAGCAGCACTGATTTGCTCGAAAGTGGGCAGATAAATGCTTAGTGGGCTTCGGCTTCAAGCAAAGATGTGAGGCAGTTTTCTATTGACAGAAATGAGCTGCAATGTATGTAATGAAGAGCTATTTTAATTTAGGGCACCATTGTATTGCCGGGCAATGGTAGATGCACATAGGACGCACAGCAACAGGACAGCAGCAAGTATTGTAGTTTCTTGCCAATTTCCGCTATTTACTGTTTCCGCTATGTTACTAAATGCAGAAAGCCGCAGCCAACACGCTTAACTAAATGAAGGCTTTATAAGTTATTTTCCTGTCTTTATGCACAAATTGCTTCGTCTGCTGCAGGTGTTTCGTCTTCTGGCTTCAGATCTTCCTCTGATCTCTTCGTATACTAAGCAATGGATAAGGAAGTAGCTCTGGAAAAGAAATAATTGAATTTACACCCAAAGTAGTCCACCCTATCATGCTAAAGCTGAGAAACAAAGCTGTCAAGAATAGAATAGATTTTGCTCATTTCCATCTGCACATCAGCAGAATCTGGCAAATTTTTTTTATTTTACATAGGATTTCTGCGCAATTCCTAGCTTTTATTGACATCCTTACTCTCTCAAACTGTTTGAAAAAGTAGAATGCATATATGATCTTTCAATTTAAAAAAAGTTAAGCTAGTGTAGGTCTACTAATTTGGCTTATTATGGAAAACAAAAAAACTTCAAGTGTCGTTGATAGTATTGAAAAAATCCCGAGAGACTATGGAATCTACAACTGCCGAAAGGTTAAAGCCTAGCCGGTGCTGGTGCACACGGTGCATCACATTTGCTCTCATCATCATTATAGACCGATTGCACTGTCATTATCTTTGTTAATGTCATAATTTTCATTATCACTAATTGCAGTGTCATTGTCATCGCTACTGTCATGTTTACAATTGACAAGGAGAATTATGTGTGTTTCGCGATCCCGGACGTGGCACAGTTGCTTAAAGCGCTCGCTGGGGATTCGAGGGATGGAAGTTTGATTCCCATTGGAGACAGGATTTTTATTTGGTCTGATGGCATCATTATGACGTCATTTCATTGACAGCTGTAGTATGGCCGAAGAAATGAATGCCGACATTATGAGCCATTAAAAGATTTCGCTTAACAATGAGAGGCCTGTACGAGTGAAGCCCCCTGGGAGCAGTGCAATAAGCATTATGCTACGGCAGAGTAAAAAAGGTGCACGCTGAAAGGTTATTTTCTCAAGACTACTGTGTAGGGACTCTATAAGCGATAATTGCTTGCAGCCAGTTCAGTTTTTCCTCCTCAGGCTCTGCATGCAAAGGGGGCCCCTTTGCCCAACTTCTGGGGCTTCATCGATGGAACAGCAAGGCGAATTGGCCGACCTTCTGTAGGTCAGAAGGAGAATTTCTCAGGCCACAAGAAGCACCACGTGCAGAAGTATCAGCCACTTATGTGTGCCAATGGCATAATCTGCCAACTGGATGGACCATATAAAGGCAGGCGTCACGATGCAGGTAAGCCTGTTCAGTCATGTCTTCATTGCAGTAACTAGCCATAACGTTTTTCATATTTAGGGATGTGCATTTCCAGATTAAAGCCTAATATTTCTACAACAAAAATTCCACAAGTACTTTTATATTTTTTAGTTGGTTTGGGGGAAAAGGGATACTCAACGACCGGCCTCATGAAAAACGGCATTTCATGTGTAAAGAAACACGGTACTTATGTGATGCAAGATTGTGTTAGCATGTGGTATTTTATAAATTTGTAGGAAAGAATGCCTAACAGCTTGCAGTTGTAATTACATCTCATTATGCAAAGAAAACAAAGGTGTGGATCCCATTTGGATATATTTTAAATTCTTGCTATCTTCTAGGGATCCTCAAGGATACTGTGCTCTATGAGAACCTTCAAAAGGTCACCACGGAGCATAAATACGTCGTCTATTGTGACCCAGCGCACCCCTGCGGCCCCTACTCTATAAGCCATTTGGAGGTGCCATACTGCAGCCTCATCACGCTACCTCAGCAAGGCAACGAGCACTCTTAGGCAAGTCGCAGAGTGGGGGTTCGGCAGTGTAGCACGGGATTTCGCTTTTATTTACGACTTCAAAAATAAAAAGTTGAGATGGCAACAGGTAGGGCGGATGTACAAAGTTGCCACTTTGGTAACAAACTGCCGCACATGTTTGTACGGCAACCAAGTGTCTATATATTTTAACTTGAGCGGGTACCTTGTGCCTTTCCAGACCTAAGTGCCGGCTTACGTCCTGCAGTCAAAAAATTGGGAAAAACATTTTTGAGGCTGCCTTTCTCAGCAAACGATGGACAAGCTTGGCAAGCAGTGAGTTCCATAGTTGAGGCATTTGTCACCAGTTGCAGAGTTCGTCTCTGTATTCCTTACAGCAGTATAGCAGCACGCAGGGATGCACATGTTGGAAATAGGGTAAGTGCGCTAGGAAACGAGTGGACAGGAGGCTCGCAAACTCACACCTGGATTTAACTAAGTAAAGACGACATATATAGAGTGGACAAAACCATATGTGCTCAACGCTATAGTTTTGCTTTCTGTATATATGTCCTTTTTCAGTTAGTAAAATACAGTTGTGAGCCTGCGTGCATCCTGTCCACTTCTGTTTCTGTTGCGTGTTTTCTAGGACACTTTCTTCATTTCCAAGATGAGCATCACTGCATGCAGCAATGCTGCCTAAAGATTTATGCTATTCATCTGGTGATGCTCATTGCCGCCGAGATGCAGCTTTTTGGATTTTTTTTTTACGCACGGTGGCGGCAAGATTTATCTCTAATGATTGTAGCAGTGCATCACTACTTCCACATTGTTCCAGATTGTTGTTGTAACACTCCGCGCTCTATCTTGATGTTTTCTTGCCAGTCTTAAGTTTAGCACAGAGGTGAGCCATAGGCATTCCATGGCTCGATGACCGCTGAGAATGCTTGTTCCTATTATCTCCCGCCAACTTGTTAAGTCTTTTGTGGGTGCAAGTCAGTCCAATAAGGAGTTCATTTGGGAGCTCTGGCAGTCTCCTAACTGATCGTCTATGGCGTGTTGGTGTTCAATCTAGTTAAGGTACCTTATGCCCCTGAATATGGAGCAAGCCACACAGACACTACCTCTGGATTTTTTACAGTCCCATCAACCCCATCTTCCAAGGACTGTCTGATGATGATGCGGAACACGGCTTGATCTTTTTGAATGCGTGAGCAAAATTGAGGCAAATTTACTTCATACTTCCGGGATATGCCAGTACCTTGTATAAAAATCATGAAGCCTTTTTCAAGGATTGGAATGCTTTCAAGAAGGAACTTTGGTAGGCTTTCTCAACAATGGTTAGAAAAGAGAGTTCAGTCTCTTCAATCCAAAATTGAACTCCTCAACTCACCCACTCTCTCTTATGTCAAAAAGGTTGTGGGATTGGGGATTGCTGCGGCTGCCCTTTGAGCGGCCACCGCCGTGCCATGTTGTTCTCCTCGTTCCCGTTCTCCCGCCTGAGGCGGCGGAGAGGGGCTCGGACGACTTGTCCCTGTCGTTCGGGCCACAGCTCCGCCCTGGCGTCCCAGTGGCTGTTCTCATTGGCGTCTTTTGGCGGGAACACGGCACCGCTTCGACGGCCGCGGTCGCCGAGCGGAGCTCAGGGAGAGACCCCTCCGAGACATCGCAAGGCGCGTACGCAACTTTTCTTGTCTACCGGCCTTTGTCCGCGCAGACCAGTGTGTACTCGAGTTCGTCTGCTCCGGGTCGTACCTGAGAGCGCAACTCGAGCCTGTCGATCGTGATCCTACGATCTGCGACAGGCGTACCTTGCGGTGGTTGCCCACTCTCTCTCAGAGGAACCCTTTGGTCACTGTAGAGAGATCACAGCACGCCTTTGCGTGCTTCCGGCACGCACTCCGTGTCACTTCGTGCGCGATGGGGAGCCTTGCTCCTCTCGCGCTCCCGGGACACGGTGACTGAGTATGTGTGTGTATGTGCGTTTGCATATATGTGTATGTGCGTGTGTGTGTGTGTGTGTGTGTGTGCCGCTGGAGGGTGGCGTTTCAATAAACATCTCCTTTGCGAACTTGGAGGCTTGTGTCCTTGCAGCGAAGTGCTCTCCTCCCGGTGGAGGTTGAGTGCGCGCTGCGCGGTGTTTCAGTGTGCGCGTGATGACGGCTGATCGGGGCTTCGGCTCGCGCGACGCTCGAACCCGCGGTGGTTGGTGGCGTATGTCCACGTAGAAACCACAACTGGCGCCCAGCGTAAATTGTCCCTGGCTCCATGAGTCGTTGGACAGCACATCGGCCGAGCCGGTCGCCTTGACGATCAAGCTTATGCGCCATGCCTGCCGCCCCCTGCGCGGCACTCGGAAAAGGCACTGAAATACGCTACATGGTTCTTCGGACCACCCTGCGGTGCGAACGTTGACCATATTCCTCTGCTGTTTCAGCTTTACGCCGTTGCGGAAGCAATGTGCGCGACGCCGCCCCTGACGGCATCTCCACACAACAGCACCCGTACCCCGCTAGCAGTCAGTCATTTCTGTTCGGGGAACGGCGAGGCGCCGCCCGGGCTCCCTCTGGAAACCGCGCCGACAAGGCGCTCAGTTGGCTGATGCAGCTCCGTGAACTTGCGAGCCGGCTGGCGCGCCATTCTCTCCTGGTACAGCATTTCGACTTTTCGGTGCATTATCTACAGGGGAGAACGAACGTGGTAGCTGACGTGCTATCCCGCGGCCTACTCGCCCGCGGCGGCGTCTTTACGCCGGCAGGCGAAGGGGGCGAAACAGAGGACGAGCCGCAGATTGGCAGGGAGGGGACGCCCGCAGACGGGTTCCCTCATTCCGCTATCCGGGTAAGCAGCGCTTCGCAAAGCAGGCGCGGGTGAAAGCTCTTTGTGAGCACATCTGAGACGCCGATGCCAGCGGAAGTTTTGCTGCGAACCTGCGGGAGGGAAGAAACCAGGCTCTCCTTTGGGATGACTGGGATCGTTTTCAGCCATGAAGAGCTACGACGGGCCAGCAAAATGATCTGTTTTGTCGCAATGTCAGCGATGGTCTGGGAGACGAAGCGCCTTTACGCTGCTTGTATTGCAGCGGGCGCAGCGCCGTTACGCTACTTGTATTGAGCGGGCGCAGGGGGGCACGAGCCAGCGTGTGTCGCGGCATGCCCCGGGGATTCATATTTGCTGGGCCATGACGGGCTCGCGCTCAAATACATAGCCACGGATGATGAGTCCATGAACAATTTGAAGTGGCTATTCCCCAATGTCTGAGCGGCGCCCTGTTGCGTTCCTCTAATGACAAACCATTGGCTGGTCATCTGAATGGCTCTAAGGTTTCGAGAAACTGAGTCAATCGGTGACTGCAGCCGGCATGAAGCGCGACATTTTCCGCTGTTGCCGTTCCTGCCATGTCTGTCAAATGGAGAAGTCAAGGGGTGGCAAGCCACCGGGCATGACGACACCAACTGACAGTGTGCGTCCGTGGCAGATGGCCACCTGCGATTTCATGGGGCATTTCCTCAGATGCAAGCAGGGGCTCATCTGGAGAATCGCCCTATTGGAAATGCCAGCCGTGCCTACATTGCAGACCTGAAGGCCTATGCGTAATGGTCTGACGAGCTTGCGCTGGTGCCCATTGTCACGACAGGCAAGCGCCAATGCACACCCGATGCGGTGAAACGCAGCCGTGCCCTCACCGGTACAAGGTGAGGCGACGTTCACCTGTGTGATTTATGCCGGACGGCTGGCCTTTTCCGCAACCGAAGGCACACCGCTTCACCGAGCGAGCTTGCTCGCCGAACCCTACCCGGAAGCAAGGTTGGTCTCCCCCTTTTCTGACTCTCTCAGTTCCAGCCTGTGTGCTTTATTTGTGTGTGTGTGTGTGTGTGTGTGTGTGTGTGTGCCTCTGTTCCCGTTTTTCGTTTTCTTCTGTTTCTGTTCTTGCTTCTTATCTTGTAAATATTGCAGAGCGAGTGCCTTCTTTTTAATAGTGCGTCTTCTCTCCTCTTTCTTCTTGAAATTGCGAGGGTTGCTCATTAGGCATCACCGACGTGCGGTTTTTCCGGTGTGTGTGGAAAGGCAGTTGGTGACGGGGAGCATGGACGATGCCCCTTTCAGAGCTCGGCGAGAGCGGGTGCGTGCGGCGCTCGCTCCGGCGAGCTCGTGCGTTCCCGCTCTCTGCGCGCTCTCGTCAGCCTTGACCGTCCGTCACGTATTTGTGCGTCCTGCTCGCCCCCTTCGGGGGTTCAGTCCTCCCTGCTCCAGCCTGCTGGTGCATATTCCCTGGGCCATCGTCCTCATCTCGCTGGCTTTTGCCAACCTTCCTGCTGCCGTAGTGCCCCGGACCCGTGACTTCCTTCGCGCACCTCGTAGCTGCTGCGTGCGATGTGCGACCCAGTGCTGCAACCGACTCCAGGATCGCCGGACCCTCACAGTGCGCCCTTTCCGCCCTCGAGGTGTCGACCCAGTGCTATGCCGGTGACTTGGATTTCCCCGCGGCACACCCCTCGTCGCCTCCACGTTTGCGGCGCGCCCCTGCGTTGGACCGGGCTCATGGCTACTGCGGCGGCCCACTGCAGCTCCTCCGTGGGCGCAGCCCTGCTGGCCACTGCCAGTCTCCCGCGGACTTCACGGTCCGCGGGTCCTGACGCACCCGCGTGCCCTGCCGCTCCTGCGGTCCCCCCGCTGCTTCGCCAGCATTCCCGTGGGCCTTGTGCTCACGGCCCTCGACGCGCCGCCTTGCCAGCGGCTTCTCCAGCGTCATCCGCCGCACCTCTGCCACGGCAGAAGTAAATCAGCGGTCCTCCCTGCTGCCGCCCGGATTCTCCAGTGACACAGCTTCCCGTGGGCTCCCTGCTCGCGGACCTCGGCGCGCTGTCTACGGATGGTCTCCTCAGCGCCACCCGCCGCGCTGCTGCCTTGGCAGCAGTCTATCGCGGTCCCCTCCTGCTGCGGCGGTTGCCCCAATCGCCGTGGCGTCCTGCTGTCACCAGCAGTCCTTCCTGTGCCTCGCAGAGGCGCCGTACCAGGCTTCGCCTGGAACACCCAGCGCTGCTGCACCGGAGGCTGCACACCGGACTACCGACTTGCCGACGTTCACCGGGCTGTTTGCTTGGTGCGGGCCAAGACGATCTACC
>JAJIZL010031023.1:92820-122966 GCA_023969395.1 Amblyomma maculatum
CGTGAATATCACAAAGTTCCCAACCAACCAAGGACGGCATCACCCTTTGTTTGGTGTATGAGTGGCTGTGCGTGTGCGTGCCTAGGCTTGGAGGCGATGACGTCGCGCCATGTGTGTTTGCCGGCGTGTGCGGAGCGCGGTGGAAAGAAAGCCCCGCGCGGTCTTCCCATGTGCGCCTTGGAGCGCCACGGAGTCACGGACTTTCCACGCCTGGAGCCCCTTCAGCGTGATCGCAGTTCCTGCACTTCACCTGCACCACCACCGACGGAGATCGTTTGCAGCCAACGATGAACGTTGGCCACGCAGACGTCAACGAGCGGTGAGTCACCGCAGGCTCCCTGAGTTGCACCGACGAACTTTGGAACTTATGTACATAGTTGTGTTTGTACATAGTTGTTCTGTACATAGTTGTGCTTACTTCACCTGCGGAACTCAGTGGAATTTTTTACAGAATTCTTCATGTCATCTTGTTCATTTTTTGTGCGCCTTGCTAATGTTTGTCTTCCTTGAGTGTCTGTCTTTTCGAGATCTTTCTTGCTGGAACTGAAGTGTAATTGACTTGTTGCGTGAGGATAGCATTCTTTTCTTCATGATGGGGACTTGCCGCGTGCTTTCACTGATGGGTAGGAGGGCAATTAGGGAGAGGAGGATGTGGGATTCGGGCTTGCTGCGGCTGCCCTTTGAGCGGCCGCCGCCGTGCCATGTTGTTCTCCTCGTTCCCTTTCTCCCGCCTGAGGCGGCGGAGTGGGGCTCGGACAACTTGTCACTGTCGTTCGGGCCACAGCTCCGCCCTGGCGTCCCAGTGGCTGTTCCCATTGGCGCTTTTTGGCGGGAACACAGCACCGCTTCGACGGCCGCGCTCACGCTACCGTCTGAGCGGCGCTCAGGGAGAGACCCCTCCGAGACATCGCAAGGTGCGTACGCAAATGTTCTTGTCTGCCGGCCTTTGTCCGCGCAGACCAGTGTGTACTCGAGTTCGTCTGCTCCGGGTCATACCTGAGAGCGCAACTCGAGCCTGTCGATCGTGATCCAACGATCCGCGACAGGCGTACCTTGCGGTGGTTGCCCACTCTCTCTCAAAGGAACCCTTTGGTCACTGCGAGAGAGAGATATAACAGCGCGCCCTTGCGTGCTTGCGGCGCGCACTCCGTGCCACTTCGTGCGTACAGGAGAGCCTTGCTCCTCGCGCGCTCCCGGGACACGGTGACTGAGTATGTGCGTGTGTGTGTGTGTGTGTGTGTGTGTGCCACTGGAGGATGGCGTTTCAATAAACGTCTCCTTTGTGAACATGGAGGCTTGTGTCCTTGCAGCGAAGTGATCTCCTCCCGGTGTAGGTTGAGTGCGCGCTGCGGTGTTTCAGTGTGCGCGTGGTGACGGCTGATCGGGGCTTAGGCTCGCGCGACGCTCGAACCCGCGGTGGTTTGTGGCCTATGTCCACGCACAAACCACAAGGTAAAGCCTCTCCTCTGCCGTGTTGGCTCAATGATGGCAAAAGAAAGAACTCGCTGGTGCGCAGCGCCCAAGGGTATCATTTTGCGAGTATTCTACGCAAGCCGCTCAAAGCAATGTCGAACTTCACGAAAGCAGCAGATACCAATGAGAAGGCCATGGATGCCTGGATCTGCCAGTTCACCCACCCACTTCAAATGCTCTGGAAGCCACTATGATAGATAACTTGATAGAATTCGGAAAGAGCTGTGCTGACTGGCTGCTACTGTTGTTCCAACAGCCTCGGGTAGTTATGCTTATGGACATCTGTGAAGAAATCCAGCATGCAGCTCTTGGCTATCGTTGACTGCAGTGGAAGCTCTAGCCATAACTTGCGCCTCTATAGTACACAGTCTGGGTCGCATAGCTGCACTCCAGACCCTCTTCGACTTAAAGCTGTTGTTGAAAGAATGTCGCTTCCCAGGCCCCACACTGCCCAAGCCCAAGGAAATGCAAAGCATGGATGACTTCTAGCCACTGCCTCTAGTTCTTGCACTGCGATGAGGTCAGCCATATTGTCATGGCTCTACATACAAATTCGTTCAATTCAATTGTTCAGTCATGTCCGACTCTGACCTTATAATCATATGACTCCAAGCTTTCTGATTTCCCACTATCTTTCTGGTAAAGATTGATGGGCCCAGAAGAACAGGTAGGCAAGTAACACGATGCTTAGATGGCATCCTCGAGGCATTATTTCCCACTATCTTTCTGGTAAAGATTGATGGGCACAGAAGAACAGGTAGGCAAGTAACACGATGCTTAGATGGCATCCTCGAGGCATTGCAGACGAATCTGTGAACAGACGTATAAGCATGCTTGATCCTGCCATTGCTGCCCTAAAGCCACGCATCGGCCAGCAAATACAGCTGACTACCTGCACAGGGGAGAGCATGTGTCATCAGTTCATATATCCCATTCCCCATCAGCGATCAGCACACCATTTGTGTCACTGGGCTACAGCTACACTGTGCCTACCTGAAGAAGGTACCCACTCATTTTAGGAGAAACTGTAGTGAGCAAATTATGGAGATGAGGTTGCTTTGCAGTGAAGTAATAAGGATGTGCTGACAAATGGTGATGATGCATCTGCTACAGAAGCTTCAACGAAGACATGACGATAGTTAGAGATGATTGCAAAAATATTGCACCAGTGCCATTGAGTAGTGTGTAATGATGACCTGGGGACAGTGCAATGACGATAGTTAAAGATGCCTGCAAGAATATTGCACCAGTGTCGTTGAGTAGTGTATAATGATGACCTGGGGACAGTGTGCTGGCCCTGAAAATGATGATGACACCACCAGCTGTATTGCTCCGAACCTACGATTTGCATTTTGGTCAGTCTATGTCGGAGTTATGATCTGCACTGACAACGTGACTTCTCATAGCTGGCCTCAGGGCAGACCAAGGCTCTTGCCACCCTTGACTTGATGACAGAGGTCACCCTTTCACTCAGAATGCGCATAAAGCAGCTTGTCCATGAGGTCACATGGCAGCTGTAGCTTCTTCCCGAGCCGACCATTAAACTTAGCATTGACCCTTCAGCACATGGTCCAGAAGCAAGTGTCTCAGGCCCTGCCGTCAGTTTTCAGCCCACCTCCCATTGCTGCACTACTTACTTACGCCGAAGTTGACTGACAGGCACTGGCAGCATTTGTCAGTTTCAGACCGCCCCTCGGGCAACCACCACTGCTGCTGCCTTGCCACCTCTCTAGCCTTTTAAACGATGGTGGACTCTGGACAACGTGCCTATGTGCTATGCCTTCAGTATCGCTGGACACGTGATGAATCACTGCCATTGCCGTGTCTTGCCAAAGCTGATCATTGAGCATACACTTATGACCCTTCTCGTCACATTACTTGAACCTTACCTCCTGAGCCCTTGGACTACCATAGCTGCGCTCTCTTTGTCGCCGTTCCATACTTACGTGTCACTGCTCAGCTTCCTCCATACACTGTCATCCGATACTGCCACAGGAAATCTAGTGATTGCATTTCCGGAGGCAACGATTGCCTTTACATTGATCAGTTGAGACTTGCCTTTACCATCAAATGTGATCAAGGTTCCTATGGAGGGCACTGAGGCTCTTTCCATTTTTGATTCTGGTATTACTGTGTCAGTATAGAGTGAGAAGCTGTGCTGCCAGATGCAAAAAGTGATGATGCCTTTATCTGGTTTTTCAGTTAGGGTTGCTAATTCACAGCTCAAGCCTTTGGCCTCATGTACTGCTAGAGTCATTATTTAGGGCTTTCGATACAGCACTGAATTTATTGTTTGTTCATTGAGCTGTTATGACCTTTTTGATTGCACTTGTACCCAAGTTGAGCCCTTTCCCTTGGCAAAACACTGGTCGTCACCTCTACCACAAGTACCACGTGCGCCAAACTGTGCCTTATAATGGGGCAAGCCTGCCATGTTCTGCTATGCTGCTACGATCTTGCTATTTGCGACTCTCTTTAGTGGGCCTGTGTGGTGGTAGTGGCACTGCTACAACAGCAGGCGTAGCGAAGCAGATGACGTGGTGTGTGCGTGGTGGGATGCACGTGGTGGCGTTAAAGTGGTGATTGATAGTGTTCGTGTTCGAACGCAGTGGTTGTTGCCTGAGTGTTGTGTGTAGCAATATGACAGCTTCAGTCTACCATATCGCTACTTGGCGAGTTGCAAGGACGTGACGACTTCGGTTCACTGTTGTCTCCCAATATCCTTTGACAGCTGTGCTCTGGACCAGCAGCTTCACTTGTTCCCAGCATTGACTTTGAACCGTGAGTGGCACAAGACGCTTGTGACCGCAGATATGCACTAGACCACCGGTCCGAACGCTGTACTTGAGTGTGCCGCACGGGCCGCCTCTTGCGTCTTCACCCAAATAGTTGTGTGCGCGGTTTTGTATTGCATAGAATAAGGAGAGGTGGCATATGAGTTATAAAAGTGTATGTGTGTATGAAGTGACATCTGCTTTGGCGAACGTGGTGGCGAACCACCACAGCCTGTCATCGTCAGGCTGTCTGATTGCTTGAGTGATAACCTGTGCTGCCAGATGCGAAAAGTGATGATGCCATTTCATGGTTTTTCACATCATGCCGCTAATTCACAGCTCATATACCCTTTGATCGCTTGTACTGCTAGAGTCATTATTCATATTTTTCTGTGCATTACTGAAATATTTGTACTTTCGTTGAGCTGTTATGATGCCATCATGGGCTGGTATTTTCTGCCAGTGTCAGGCCTTCATTGCACTTGTGCGGACGTTGAGCCCTTTCATTTGGCAACATGTTAGTTGGTACCCCTAACATGTGTGCTAATTAATTGTGACTTATGATGTTGAGATCCTGTCATGTTTTGCTATGCTGCTAATTCCGCGAAACCTTCAAAACTGTATTTGTTGTTTTTAACAGCCGCCGGCATACGGCCTTATCACTCTGATTCTGGATCGCGTAGCAGTTCCGTATTCTTTATTAATGCTCGGTGTCGCGAGTCACACCTTTATCAGTTTTCGTTGTAGCGCAAGATGCACCGAGATCTATCCCGAAGATTCCGGCCACTCTAGTGTCTTTCTACAATGTTCCAGCTTGTGCTGGTAGCTGTGTGCGACGTTATATAGATTGTTCTGAGCAGCCTTTAAATTGAGCGTTGCCGAGTGTGACGAGCATTCTTTGTTCGACGACCGACGAGCACGTTTGTTGCTATCGCCGCCGCAGAGTTGCTTAGTTCTTTTGCAGGCGCAAGTCAGCCCAAATAAGGTGTTATTTCAGTCTTCTTTTGGCGTGTACGGCCTTGCCTGGCAACAAGAAAGCCATCGGCAGATTTCTTGGGGTGGGATTTTTCTACGTACCGCTAAACATTTGCCTGCAACACTGGTTCTTGATATAGCTGACAAAAGCAGATTTTCTTTTCAAATGGTAAGTATTTCAAGAAAAAGCCTTCAGCGAACTTCAGAATTGTTTACAGTCTTCTTCAGTACTCGGCCACTTTTGACAATAATGAGAACCAATAAAATATTGCTGATTTTCTGAAATACATGGCATTCCTTTTTTCTTTCACGAGTACTCTCCATGTTCTGTGATAGTTCCTGCTCTGCCCAGTCAGTGCGCCCCTCAATGAAAACCCCTTCTCCCCACTTGTGGACCAGTAGAAGTGCTGAAGAACCTCTTCAAACAGGGGGGGGGGGGGGGGGGGGGGGGGGGGGTAGGATTTGTGAGGCTTGCTGCTGCAGTACCGAGAACACGTCGCATAATTGAGAGCAAAAAATGCACCCAATAAGCCAGGCGCGCACCACAGCCTGGAGAGGACGTGGGGAAGAGGCGACATGTCTGCATTGGTATGCATGTTGTAAAAAGGATTAGACTTCTTCCAACGCCGTGCCACCCGCTTATCGCACACCCGGAACTGCAGATGTCATGCCCGAGTTGCTTTGCATTGCAGCCCCATCCAGTGGTGCAGCCAGAGCTCGAGTTTCACCATCATGGCATCAATGCCATAGATGCTCCTCCCTCTGTTTCTGCATTCCTTTTTTTTTTCATTTTCATGAATGAAACTCACCTTCGAGTGTCTCGAATTTTAACCCTGCGAAACTGTCAGGCCGGAACTCCCGGAACTGTCGCTTTTTTTTGCGGCTGCGGGTTTTACGCAACCTGAAAATCGCTTCACCGGCCCCTTTTTGAGAAACACTGGCCTCTGATATGCTCATAGCATTTACCACTACGTGGCACGACTTTGAATTCCTTTTGGTGAAGCAGTGGCCACAGGCCTCTAACGGTGTTTTCAATGTTGTAGCTGAGGCTGAGTTCTGAGCAAGGTTGTGTACATATTTTTGTTTTGAATCATTGTGTATATTTTCATTTATAAGAATGCAAATATTTTTTAAAATGTGTAATTGAAAATGGAATGTTTTGTATTGCCTTTTGCAGATAGTTTTATACCTGTGTTTGCCAAACTGTAGCCTCAGCTACCTATGCACCAGAAAATACAAGAACAGAAACAGATTGACAGCATTTGTGTTGCAAAATGTATCTGGGTTTATTGGCAAATTGAACACGGTCGAAAGTTTTGGAGAAAATAAACTGGTGCTACCTGCAATGTGGTATAGTACTAACATAATTTTCATTCTTTCATCAGTGCAGTCAGTATCTTGTCAACTGCTTGCCAAGATTTCACCAGTTGATCTTCACATGTCCAAGTTCAACTTGAAGGGGTAGTGTTTGTCACCATGTGCTGCACACAACATCAGTGTTGTATTCTTCTTCCTTCCTGCAATGAAAAGGCGTAACGTTTGCAGAAATTACTATAGAAGTGAAGCTGTTATGAGGAATCTGGAGGTTTCTAAAATCTCTCCAGTTGGTATTGCAGTGAAAAACTATGCACATAATTATTCATGGAACATCTGGGCATATGGCGTACCTCTATATAGCCAGGGCTGGTCTTACCTCATTTGGCGCCCTATGCAACTATGCGTACTGCTGGCAAGACCACCCCCTTTTCTCTCTTTAAAGAGCACACGGCTAATGTCTCTTGTGAAGGACGAAAGACAAGGGGAAGATGGAGAAGTAGGGGGGAAGGGAAGCTCTAACTGCAGATCGGCACCCTCATCATGCTGGCGCTCTATGCGACCGCACTGGTCGCCCACCCCAAAGGCCAGCACCATATTTGGCACAGAAGTACAGCAGTCTCCTGTGAATGCACATATGTATCATACCCGTTGATGATGTATTCAGCCGTAATGGCACATATCCACGGTTGGAAACAGGCCATGGTATATAGCACATGCAAAATTCTCGCGGACAAGGAATTGGCTATTTTGATAATTACGAATCCTAAACTAGAATATCATTTAAAAAAAAAAACGAAAAGAAAAGGCAGTGAATTTTCATTGTAGAAATCTACCTTGTTTAATTATATAGTCATGAACAGAATCGCACATTGGTTTTAGGGTGTGTCCCTTGGCACTTGCCTCGAAGGAGCGAAGAATCGGGACAGAGCAGGCACTACACAAGCGAGAGGAACCTCCAAGTAAAATCTGCGGAGAAAAGTGAATCTCCAGCGGGAGAGAAAAACGTGATGTATGGACTCGATTCGGCCATATTACTCCCAAAGGTCGGTCATAGATAGCCCAGAACGGCATAAATAAGAATTTAGTTGCGGTATTCTGCAGTGCAAGAAGGCCATGATGCCACACATTGCCTTGAACTGCACATTCGCACACTGCAAGGAAATTTCAGGTTGCAAATAAGATGCAGCACGGAGAGGCTTATGGCTCAGGTAGTGGAATTGATCGAAGCATTAGGTTTGTTCACCAACGGCAGACTTTGCTAAAGAGTCGGCCTTCTCGTTAGGCGCAATACCACAGTGCCCAGGGGCCCAGTGAAAGCGAACGTCTATGTGGTGGAATAAGAAAAAAATATGACGGTAACGGCTGAGCGGCGTATCCGTCGAATTTTTGTGCACTCTCAAGACAGAGACTGTCTGAGAGTATGGTAACTTTAGAGATATTGCATGAAAACCTTTTACGCCCAACTCAGTGGCAAGAAACTCGGCGACAGAAATAGGGGTATAGTCACGCCCAAAATGAATAACTGCTATCGAGAGTCCGGGAGTATGTGCCAATACAGGTTTTTATTTTGCAAGGAGGCATCTGTAAAAATGGCAATATAGTTAGGAAACGTGGTTAGATAATCCTCTAAGATGGCGTTAATGCTCTACTATTAATGCGCTGAAATATCGGATGCCCTTTCCCTTGACATATCTTGGACTAGCACTCCTGCTATTTTCTCGGGTCCACCTTCTATGACGAATGGCATGCTTCCTGTTTGCATCAAAGTAAAAGTATGTTGTCGTGTTCGCGTGTCATCAACGTAGAAAAGACATACGCGCTACTGTTAACTTTGTTTATTAACCAGACAAGAAGGTGTGACCAGCGTCGGCCAAGGCGAAAGCCGAACTGGTCAGCCGAAGAACAGAGGGAACGCACGTCCACAAATGGGACTTGCTTTCCCGAACAGGAGGGTGAGGGAGCCCGCCGTGGGGGGCGTCCCGTGGGGCACAGACAGGGGGCGAGTTCTCGCGGCACAGAGAGGGGTTCCAAGGTCTGTCCACTAACGTGCACTGCTCTAGTCATAAAACGGCGAGAAGACAGCACTTCGAACACAATAGTATGCTAGGTTATGAGGTCTTGATAGTTCCTATTTTACATCTAGCAGGGCTTTCTGGTGCTCCTCACTTTAACAGAACTCTGCATTGGCATGCGCAAGGCTTTTCAGTGGTTCTATTTGTGCCAAGCGAGAGATGAAACGGCTGCAACATTTTGTCATTTCAAGTAGGAGCCTGGCCTCAGTTTGATTTCTTGACGGTGTCATCGTTATGACTCCTACTTTTTCAGGGTCAACATTGACTCCACTGGCAGAGAACACGTGGCTCTAGAACTTCACTTTCTTTGGTCCTAAGATGCACTTTTTCTCATTAAAGGTCAGCCCTGCATATTCCAAATACTTTAACATGAATTGCAGTCGCCTATCATGTTCTTCAATTGTGCAGCCTGAGACAATAATGTCATCGCTGATAATGATGATGCCATCTGGGTTCGGGCCAGTAACCCGTTCTCTGATGCCCTGGTCTTCCACCTGTATCAGCGCTGTCTCCACTGCATCTCACATCTGAAAGGTTGCTTGCGCCAGGTCTCTTATCCAACCGCATCAATAGTGGAACCCGAGCCCATGCAAAATTGTGACGGCATTCCATCTACGTCCACTGTCACCACTGGCATTTCATTTCCTGGGCTTTGTACAAGGAAGACTGTTGAGTGCTCAAAAAGCACTTACGGGTGTGTTTGGCTTCTCTGGGCAGCGCACAGTTTCTGTGGCTGTGCTCTTGCATAGCTTGGCAAAGTGATTCCTCTTTCGGCGCCTGTGGTAGGTGGCTTTGCTGTTTGGGCATTTCTTGCATTTCATGAGGCTGTGTACCTCCACAGCAGGAGCATATTTCTACATCATCTTTGGCGTCGTCTTCTATGCGGCATTTGCCCCTCTCCTCAGGAAGCATCGTCCCGATGCGCATAAAAGGAAGTAGGAGGTCAAGGTCAGTCCGAGTTGTACGGCTTCATACAACGTGGACGACGTCGGCTTGTTGCTGGCTTCGCTTTTAGGTAGGAACCCCGTCGGGCACCACCTCATAAGGGACGTCGGTTAAACGTCGCTGAACAACATAGGGCCCGAAGTATCGCCGCAACAGTTTTTCGGAGAGTCCACGGCGGCGAATAGGCGTCCATACCCACACCTTGTCGCCGGGTTGGTACATGACATGTCGGTGTCTATCATTGTAGCGTCGTGCATTGTGCTCTTGCTGATTTATTGATCCGCACACGCGCTAGTTGGCGAGCTTCCTCTACACGCTGAGCGATTTCCTCGGTGTCCTGATTGAGATCAACGGTTTCGGCATTCGGGAGCAACGTTGCATCCAGCATAGTTGTTACTGGTCGCCCATGAAGGAGGCTAATGATGTCATACGAGTGGTGTCTTGGCATGCCAGTATTGTAGGCGAACGTGGCGTAGGGAGTTTCGTCCCAATGTTTGTGGTTCACGTCGACGTACATGTAAAGTATGTCTGCGATGGTTTTATTGAGGCGTTCCGTCCACCCATTGGTTTGTGGGTGATAGGCTGTAGTTTTACGGTGACTGGTACCACTGTAGCGGAGAACGGTCTCCAAAGGTTCGGCCGTAAATGCAGTTCCTCGGTCAGTTATGATGAGTGCTGGAGCGCCATGCCTCAGAACAATGTTCTCAACGAAGTTCCGGGCTGCTTCGGTGGCGGTACCCCTTGGCAGAGCCTTAGTCTCCGCGTAGCGGGTTAGATAATCGGTGGCGACAATTATCCATTTATTACTGACTGTGGATGTCGGAAATGGTCCCAGGAGGTCCATGCCGATTTGCATACAAGGTCGTTGGCACTTGAAGAGGGTGGAGTAGGCCAACTGGTTTTACAGGGGGTGATTTACGGCACTGGCAGTCTATGCACGTACGTACCGTCTTTGCCAAAAGTAACCAGGCTGCTGCGAAGGCTGGCGGAGCAAGTGCGCGGCCGTGTGGCGGCGTTGCGCTCTCTGTGGCTTATCGGTGCTCGTCAGCTCCGAGGGTACAACAGCTGACGTAACTTCGCACCCTCACTCTCGCCCGTTGGATGATAAAAACTAGGCGCGTATGATGTGCGGGCTGCGGTTTCACGTGTGCGAAGCTTGGTTATGCCAAGCGAGGGCGCTCAGTATAGCGACGGGGCTATTCGCTCTTCTCGGCAACTGCCCTGAAGCAGATGTCGCATTTCTCGCTATATAATTATACGTGCTTGTGTTCTGCAATCCGCTACTGAAACACACCAGCAGAATTGCGCTTTCCTGCGTGTTTGATGCGCCTGTACATAAAGAATGATAACGCACCTTGAAATTTCAACATGCTTTCTCCGAGGTGCCTTGCGTACTGCAATTTTACGGACCGCAACTCCGGTACAAAGTTATGGGAAAGCTTGTGAACCTTTTCAAGCCACCTTATCTCTCTTTTAGGCTTGCAAAATTGTGCGAGTCCCTTGGGGAGGCTGTGTATAAATAAGATCAATGTTTGATTCTAACAAATTCTTGCATTTGCTTGTAGGTAAATTTGGTATAGGTAACAAACGATAATAAAAGCTTCCTCACGCTTAGCCATTATATGCACATGACTGCTTTCTCGTTCGCGGAACCCTTATTTCAGAGCAGCATTGTCTGGCAAATCTAGCACATATTCGTCCTAGAAACGAACAAGAGCTCACCGTGTCTACTACCACCTGCTTTTCTGTTTTCCGCAGTTGCCGAGAAGAGATAATAGCCCCGTCGCTATACTGAGCGCCCTCGCTGGGCACAACCAGGCTTCACACGCGTGAAACCGCAGCCCACACATCATACGCGCCTAGTTTTTATCATCCAACGAGCGAGAGTGAGGATGCGAAGTTACGTCAGCTGTTGTACCCTCGGAGCTGGCGAGCACCGATAAGCCATAGCGAGCGCAACGCCGCCACACGGCCGCGCGCTTGCTCCGGCAGCCTTCGGAGCAGCCTGGTTACTTTTGGCAAAGACGGTACATAGTGTTTCACTGTCGCCGGCAGTTTTGGCCTGTAGTTTCCGTGCTGGACTCTAGCCAACGTGCAGCTGTAGCCTAGGTGACCGGCGGTTGGCTCGTCGTGACACGCTTGCAAAACTTCACTGCGGAGAGCAGATGGGACGACCAGTAGATGACTGTTTCCCCCACGACGGAAGTTCTTCTTGTCAAGTATATTGTTGCGAATAAAGAATGAAGAGATTACTCGGGCGAAAATCTCATGCACAACCATAGTTCGCTTATCCAAGAAATCAATAAGAGGGTACAATTTCTGGTCTTCTTGCTGCGGTTGGGAAAGCGTTGCGTCATCTATGACACCTAAAAACGCAGTGTCTTCATCGGTCATAGTGGAAGGTTCGACCGGCGTTCGCGAACGGCAGTCAGCATCCGCGTGCTTCTTTCCAAATTTGTAAATAACTGCCATGTCGAATTCTTGTAATCGAAGGCTTCAACGCGCGAGTCTCCCTGAAGGATCCTTTAGATTCATCAGCCAACAGAGAGAGTGATGGTCGCTAACGACTTGAAAGGGGCGAGCATACAAATAAGGGCGGAACTTCATAACCACCCATACCACTGCAAGTAATTCTTTTTCGGTTGCCGAGTAGTTCGCTTCTGCTTTAGATAGGGTCCTGCTGACGTAAGCAATTACTTTTTCCACACCATCCTGGCGCTGCACCAGCACAGCACCTAAGCCAACATTGCTGTCATCCGTATGAATCAGTGTAGGGGCGTCGTCATCGCAGTGCGCCAGGACAGGTGGTGTCTGTAAACGCTTCCGCCGCTCATTAAAAGTTGTTGCTGTTCTTCACCCCAGCGAAAGACAGCGTTGTCACGCATCAGTGAAGTTAATGGCAAGGCAATTCGTGAGAAGCCCGCAATAAACCGGTGGTAATAGGCGCAAAGACCCAGGAAGCGCCGCAATGTCTTTTTGTCCGTAGGTGTTGGGAACTTGGCGACTGCGGAGAGCTTTTCAGAATCAGGCCGGACCCCTTCTTGGCTAACGACGTGACCTAAGAACTGCAGCTCCTCGTAACCGAAGTGGCACTTCTCGGGTTTTAGTGTGACGCCCGCAGATCGTATGGCCTGAAACACAGCTAGCAAACAGCGTAGATGCTCTTCAAATGTGGCCAAAAACACAATCACGTCATCAAGATACATCAGGCATGTTTGCCACTTAAGTCCCGAGAGCACAGTATCCATCAACCTCTGAAATGTTGTTGGTGCCGAGCATAAAGCGAATGGAAGGACCTTAAACTCATACAATTCGTAGAGAGTTGTTGAATGCTGTCTTCTCCCGATCTCGCTCATTTACTTCTATCTGTCAATATCCACTTTTCAAGTCCGTTGATGAGAAGTAACGTGCATTTCGTAGGCGATCAAGGGAATCGTCAATGCGAGGAAGAGGGTACACGTCGTTTTTAGTTACTTGGTTGAGCTTGCGGTAATCTATGCAAAATCGTAAGCTGCCGTCATTTTTAACGAGTACCACGGGGAAGCCCAGGAGCTTTGTGACGGCTGGATGGAAAGAAATGCGGGTGAAACTAAGAGTAGCAGTGGCAGTATGCGCAAGCTATCTACATATAGATGCAAGTCTATATGTAGTTCGATTTCCAATGGCTCACAGGGAGGATAAGTAAGGCATTCAGGAGGGTTTAATAAGTGTAATATAGTGGACGGCCACGCTAACTGTGCATTTTGCCAGGTTCGACTAAGTAGGGACTTGGAAGAATTTACAACCTCTTGGGAGATATTGTTTTAAAAGGCTTTCATTTCGAATAATTTCCGCTCCGCAATACTTTTAAAAGAGAAGGTCAGAAATTCTTTGCGACCTTCCTACAGCCGTCAACCTCATACTGGCTATCTTGGTTTTCGGCAACGGCAAAAAAGACCATGACAAAAAACTCAGCTGTAATGAGACGTCTGCACGATGCAAATGTAACTTTTGCAGTAAAAGAGGTGCAATTTATAGGGCATGTTCATAGCAAAAGAGGTATACAACCAGACTCAGAAAAGTTAGAAACAGTATAATGTCTTAGGTCACCTTAGAATATGGCTAAACCTTCTAGGCGTGGCCAGCAACTTGTTCCACTTCTTGCCTAATTTGGCTTAGACTACTTCAGCACTGCGCAATCTTTTATGTCAAGGAAATGAATAGTTTTGGGAGTGTATTCAAGAGCATGCCTTCGAAAGGTTAAAAACGATCATTTGGTTCGTGCACTGCGTGGCAAAGTACGATCCCAAAAAGGAAAAAAACATTCAGCCGATGTGTCCTCATATGGCTTGGGAGAGGTTATTTTCAAAATTCAGAAGGACGGCCAATGACGACCTCCATGTCTGCTCACAAGTACCAAGTAGAGCTAACGCTTAGATTGAAAAGAAAGCATTAGCACTAACATGGCCTTCAAGAGATTTGTTAAGTACATACTCGGAATTGACTTTCAAAACTGACCATAAGCCTTTGCTTTCGTTTATGGATAAGGCAGAAATTGATATCATCCTGCTGAAAGTGTCACATTTCCTACTTCATTTTATGTACTGTCAGTACAATGTTGTTTTGTGCCGGGATAAATGATCACTAAGCATAGAAAGCTGGGCTATTTGGTTGCTAGTAGAATTGTGAATGTCTCTCCGCTAATCACCGCTGACTCTCTCATAAGTTCCCATGTTCCCAAAATGTGATGAGAACCTCTTGAGTGTTTCAGAAGTCACATCTTTTTTGATAGACCCTATGCAAATTTGCTGCCATTCATCGTGCCTTCAACGAACCGCGCTACATGACGCCATGTTGAAGGGTTGAGTGAGTCGGCTGCTTATACTCCTCAGATGTGTAGCTCCTGTCGGCGTCACATTGTGGTTCCATTTCGTGAAAATCGATACATTAGCAGATACTGCTGCCTGCACAGTCACATCAAAGAGGTCTATCTTATACCCAAAGGCAATATCAAGCTCCTTCTGGACACTTATTCGAGCAATGATTTGTAGAATGCACAGGTTTTGCAACAAATACATTCTCCTCTCCAATGCTGCATTTCTTTTCGTTTTCTTCTCGTAATTCTTGATGAAATCGAAGTATTTCAATCTTTTTTTTTCTGGTGTATATGTCGTGGATGGACTCAGTAGTGCAACAGGCATCAAGATTGGAGCCCATTCAGAGTGTTTACCATTTTCTAGCATTGGAGAAAAGTTGCCTTTTCTTTTATTGTTTTGGAGAGGGGGCAAGTTTTTAGTGGATTTCTTTGCTTCTGAAGATTTGGAATGCAAAAACTGTTAGCACTGCATTCTCATGCAATATTCTACGCTTTAGCGACATTTTTCAAGAAATTATTTTCTGAAAATGTAGCGAACATGTACGGGCTGCCTATTGATGAATGGCGGTTTTCGTTTTATAGCTGCCGAACATATTTTGCCAAGTCCAATGCAAGTTGACACCTGAAAGAACAAATGCCACCATTGTGGAGTTGTTTCTCATGCTACGATAGCTGTAGTCACAAACATCACATTTACTGCTATATTGCTCCATGGATAGTGCCAAATGGTTGACAGTTTCAATCCCTACCTCATTACACTGTTTTGATGGCACGCCACGAAGGTTAAACAAAGAAACTGCATTATTCAGTGATATGGATGGAAGAAAACAAAACCGGCGTGGTCCAAACTAAGGCGTAACTCCTTTTCAATGCACCTCATATAACTCAGAGAGAAATATCTCACACTAATAAAAAAATAGTAAACAGCGCGGTGACCGCAGTCACTGCCGCAACAACAATCATTTGAACTCGCGCTAAACGAGAGCAGCTAAAGGGTAGAAGCAGTTGCTCATATATACTTTGCGTCATACCCTTTGCAAGTCATCTTCTGTAGACGCATCTCAGCAGCTGAAGCCTGGACGTAGTGGATAATATCTGATTCATCAATAAATCGAATGCGTAAGGACATTACAATTTCGCATTGGAATTTAAGACACAGTTTGGCACCTTTGAAGTGTTGCAACGTGTTCTATCTGGATGCTTGGATGTATACATGCCGTAGAACATCTCTCGACAACTTGTATGCACGAAGCTGTAAAATCTGGGATGAGTTGGCGCAACAAGAAAATCAGGAGCAGTCCTCTTGCAGACCTTTTACGTAAAGAGGCGATGCACAGTCCATCTACAGACAAATGTAACGCACCGTGGGCTACATGCTTTTTCTGCCTTGGCACCAAGGTCGAATTTGCAGTCTTTTAAAGCAGGTTAAATAAGATGCCATTTTACAATTTAGGCATGCCGTTGATCGAAATTGCACCTACAGCACAACATCAGATTAACACAATGCCATAAGAAAAAAACTTAATTGGCTAACTTGCTGCTTCTTTTCTTCAACATCCTTATTTTAGTTTTGGGTACAACAGTGGGCATTATCGTCGACAACGAGCATTAACCCAGCTGGCCACGCAAGCCCCTACCATGCTGCTTGCCGCTCCTCAATTCAGCTATCCTCAAACATGACGGAAGCGCGCACAGTGGTCGCTGGATGGCAGTAATTTTGCATAAGGTCTATAGCTTGCTTAATGGGTATGGAGACGGGGTAACATGCTTGCTAAAGTGATAAAATCTCAACCATGTGATGGGTTAGTAAAAAATGCTACTCAAATTCTAAAGAAGGGTGGCCTAGAAAAGAAAAGGTGCCCTACTTCTTTTAGCCTACTGGCAAGATAACTTCATTTCAAATAGGCTGTTCATAAATGGAGAAAGGCTTCTTGTGCCCCAGTAAGAGAAGTGGTCCAGAAGCTACATGACAGTCACCAAGGCATTTCAATATGCGGAGAAATAGCCAAGAGTTCAGTAGGTGGCCTGGACTAAGTGCTCAGTACACAGAGGGTTAAAAATTTTAAAATATGTGCTCAACATGCAGTGAACATGACAGAGCCAACGACAGCGTCAGAAAGACCTTGTTTCCCATGGGACAAGGCTAGGTCCGACTTGCGTGTGATTGAGAGGCGCACATACCTAGTGGCTGTCGGTTATCTGTTGTAATACCCTGAAGTAGCATTTTATTTTGTCTACCAAACCTAATGCTCTAACTGAACGACTGAAAAGCATTTTTGCACGTCATAGTATCCCCAGACATGCTGCGCTACAGTTCACATGCACAGAGCAAGAATTTTGCAAATATGAATCACTTTCGACATGTGACTGCGAGTCAGAGGCATCTTCAGGGAAACAGAGGTGGAAAAGATTGTACAGACGGTTAAGCACCTTGTGTAGACATCTGGACCCATGCTTGGCTCTCTTAGCCCACAGAAACACCTCTGCATTCTTGGACCCACTCCAGCGGAAATCCTTATGGGCAGGACATGAGCGCCGATACTGCCGCAACTTCAAAACTATGAGCTAGACATTCAGAAATGCATACAGGGAAAAGACCACTCAAAACAAGAACAAACGGTTTGGTATTTTAACCAACGCCATCGAGCCAGAACTTTCCCACAGTTGAAGCCAGGCAATCTAGCTGTGGTAGCAGACCTCACTGCAAAGGCTAAAATCGTAAGGGCAGCACCAAATTCAAGATTGTACTTTGTTGAAATGGAGGATGAATTCATAATCCGGTGAAAACTGAACAATCTCAATCAACTCACAGACGACCCCTGTCAACGAAAACAAATCTCTTCCGGCCAAATAGGTTGCTTATAGTGAAACCCCTTCAGACTATGACCAGGTCCAGAAGAGTGACAAGGAAACCAGAGAAAAGTTGGATATCAACAAATAAAAGTGTAATAGAAGAGACATCCGGGCGAGTTGGTATGGTGACATGATGCAAAAACAGTGCTACAGACGTGGACGGAGGTGAAGAACAAACAGGACGGGCGCTGATAAATGTGAAGTTTTTTATTCTCTCCAGAACCAGGTGGTGTGCCAGGTAAGTTGGCGACAGAGGCAAAGAGCAAAGGCAGACATGATGGGAACGACTAGATGCAGGCAGATGAACGCATGAGTTGGGCCGTGGCTGGTGGGAAGTATATGGAGTTCTGCCCTCTTTTAAAGCACAGTGATCGCCACGTCTTGTGGTGGAGATTGAACATCGCAGCAAGGTTTGAAGACTAGTGGCATGACTATGCAGAAATCTGAAGACGTAGAACCATTGCACAAAAGTACAGCCGGTGAGACGCACGGCTGAGAAAAGGAGTCAAAAGGATTGGCTTGAACAAGGTGACGCCAATTCTCCAGGTGCAGCAGGTGACGCATCTGTGATGGTGGAGAGGAGGAAAGGCCTTGCAGCACAACGGGAGTGGGCATCACTTGGAAGTGGCTTTGAATGCTCCGAATGCATGGGCTTGAAACGGTACTGTTTTTACAGGTTAGAAACCATTGTTCTTGAGGACAGCCGCCCTGAGGTCATAGTACAGGTGAGCATAAGTGGTGGCAAAGGTGCTCAAACAGGCCATCTGAGATGGATTCTGATGAGCTAAAATCAGATGCCTTGGCAGGAGATTCCATTGATATCAAACTGGGACTCGAGTTGTGCAAATCAGGGTGGGGGTCACTGGCGCAAAACAGTACAAAGCCGTGCGACTAAGGGAGCTTGGTTTGGCTGCAAGGCATGAGGAAATACGCCTTGGTGGGATGGGGCCAGTGTGATGCAGCCATGAAACTGCAGAGGACGATGGCTATGGAACTATGGAAGTGCACGCATCTTGGATGCAGCAAATGTCCGGAATGTCTGCGGTCAATAGATGTCCACATTTACTGAATTCACTTCAAGACCAACGATGACAGGCGGCTGACTGATGCATTTGCAGTGAAGACAAGCCATGTTGTTACATGGCGAATATGTCTTCCTTGTCCACATGCTGCCACGTGTGGTGGTGTTGCAGATCCACATTACCTGCTGTTAGGGCAATTGACTGCTTGAACCCAAGGACAAGATCAAATTCCAGGTGTGGTCTCTACTTTTCTATAGAGGCAAAAAACAACTCACCTATGTACTGTGCAATGTCAGCGCACGTGAAAGAATCCAAGTGGTCGTTTATCTTGAGTCTTTCATAATGGTTCCTCTGATAGCCTAAGTTGCTTTGGGATGTTAAGCTGTAACAACCATAAATCATAAACTCTTCTTGCCCCGCCGGCGTGGCGCAGTGGTTACGGCACTCGACTACTGTGCCCAATGATGCGGGATCAAATCCCGGTCTCGGCGGCCACTTTGTGGTGGAGGGGAAAAACAAGGCGCCCTTGTGCTGTGCGATATCAGTGCACGTTAAACAACCCCAGGTGGTCGAAATTTCCCGAGTCCTCCACTATGGTGCCTCTCGTAGCCTTAGTCGCTTTGGGACGTTAAACCTGATAACCAAGCCAAACCATCTTCTTGCGAAATCTTACTTTCTCTTCTTTCATTTGAAATCAAACATACTTTGTGTCTTCCTTGTTCTTCATTTCTCTACCCCGCCGGGGTGGCGCAGTGGTTACGGCGCTCGGCTACTGTTCCCAAGGATGCGGGATCGAATCGGCCCCCGTGGCCGCTTTTCGATGAAGGCGAAAAGCAAGGCGCCCGTGTGCTGTGCGATGTCAGTGCACGTTAAAGGACGCCAGGTGGCCGAAATTTCCGGAGTTCTCCACTACGGCGTCTCTCATAGCCTGAGTCGCTTTGGGACGTTAAACCCCACAAACCAAACCAACCAAACCATTTTCAATAATTTTGTCTTCTGAAACTTTCAGGTCTCAGACAGCTGGGTCTTTATTTTCTTTGTCCCCAATCCGTTCAAGGAGTTTTTCAATGAGGCGCCGCTGAGCCTCTTCGTAGCACAAGCGCTGCTTGCGTTCCTCAGCCACTGCAAGCCGTTCTTCATGAACTTGGTGCCACTCTGCAGCCTCCCGCTGTTGCCGTCGCTCTTCAGCGAGAGCTCTTCTTTCCTCCTCCCTTTCCTGGATTTGACGCTCTTTAAGCCTGATTTTGTCCTCGCGCTTGCGCTGTTCAAAAGCCAGCTTTTGTTCTTCAAGAGCCAGGCGCTGGCTTTCGATGTCGAGTTCCCGTTTTGCTCGTTCATCAAGGAACTCCAGCGTGCTGTCGTTCTGCCTTTGGAGACCTGATGAGATGAATTGAAAATGAAAGCTGTATACTAGAGCCAAAAGCCGATGTAAGCAATGGTGAATGTGAGCTCTAGCAATGTAACACATAAATGTTCTTAGATAGATATACATGCGCAAAACACTTAAATGCCGACTGCATGGCATTTCTAAGATGCAATTATAAAACAATTTTTGTTCGGCTGAAACCATCATAGCCTGCATGCTAATGAATTTTAGGCACAAGTGTGCCTTTCTGAAAACATTTTTCCAAAATCAATGTGATGTGCCTGTGCTTACCTCTTGCTGCTGTAGGCCGTGCATAAGGGGTCCGGGCCAACTGCAGGCTTTTATGGGCTGCTGGCCTAGTAACTGTTTCTGAAACAACAAATGCAGAATGGCATCAGCGTATGCTTCATTTATTCCATGCCATCTTGAAGTGCTAATTTCTATCAATACTCTGTCATAATGTGCGAACATAATCTCCAAAAGTATGTTTTAAATACCTGTTTAGTACTTAGCATGCAGGTCAGTCTACAAACACAGTGATTTATCCAAACTACACCACAAGAACACTTGAACTTTTACTTGTAAACATTCTGTAGTTAGCTATCCAGTCTTTTAGTACAAAAAGTACAAGTCGCGTATTCCCATATATGAGCAGTTGGAACGCCTTGCAGTGGTGGTGCAGTGGTTAGATGCCCAACTACTGTGCCGGAGCACCCGGTTTTGATCCCGACCGCGGCGGCTGCGTTTCGATAGAGACGAAACGAGGCATCCGTGTGCTGTGCGATGTCAGTGCACGTTCAAGATCCATTGCTCCATAGCCCTCCACTGCAGTTCCTCTTTCTCACTTTTCTCTTTCACTCCCACCTTCCTCCCTTCCGTTACAGTGCGGTTCAGGTGTCCACAGAAACAAGTGTGACAGACACTGCGTCTTTCCTTTCCTATGAACCAATTATTATTATTATTATTAGACCATTAAAAGCCCTTGGAAATATGACAGTTCCTGCTGCCACTTGTGCCCAGAGAGATCACTGATGTATGGAGGTGTGCTGGTAATTCCCAATAAATATGCAATTCCCAACAAATATGCAGGGCGCAACAACTCAAATAAGATTTGTAGCAATTGTTAGAGCAGCGAAACCATAGTTTCGGAGCAGTAAAATCCATGTTTGCAGCCGCTCCGAGATAAAAAAAAATATAGCACTTCGCAGCACGATTTCAAATCTTGGAGCCTTAAGCATTGCAGAAACCTTACTTTTGGTACAAAAAAAATGAAAAGATGTGAATATCGGACTGTATGCATGTGATCAAAAGAAAATCTCGCAAGGGCCACCTATCACCGGCACAATGTGCACCTATTTTTGTAAATAAGGCATACTATCACAATGAAACAAGTAAAAAAAAAAAAGGAATGTGAGCCAGAAAATTGAGGATGTTAACTTTTCAAACTTCGGGGACCGGAAAAGAAAAGAAAGCTATAAAATATGCATTTATTATTATTTTTTTTTGCATGTAGCGCAGTTTGTAAGTCTTAATCACTGGACCTATATTGTTCGCAAGACTCATAAGACAGTGTTTTACTGTCTGCGAAATCCACAGCTTGTGTCGTGCGAGGGTGGCTCCAGAACTCAATTTAAAGTCGTGACTGCAATCAGTCTGGGCCCAATAGTGAGCCCCATATAAAAAAAGCAATGATTAAAAAGCGCATACAGAAACAAGAAAGAAAAGAAAAACACAAATGTGAAAAGGGCAAATGGTGAAAGCAGGTAAGAAAACAAGACGTAAGCAAAAAAACTCATGAGCGAGCGAGTCTTCAGCCCACGATTTATGCTTTCTATGGCGTGCCGATGACTCGGTGATTTTAGACACAATATTTTGATTAAGGGGAGGTAGGCGATTGATTGGGATATTAGGCTATATACCTCGTGCACAGAGAATTTATAGTAATTTGACATTTCCAGCATCCATAAATGTTAATTTTGGCAGTCCTGGGCTTCACTCTGGCATTATGGAATTCAATGCTGTTTAATTTTTCCCAACCTGCTAGCACCTGAAATAATATACATGTGTACCAAATCAAGTTAAATTAGCACTAAAACAGAAGCCATAACTGACGCACCTCCTACACTATCTGACGACGGGAAAGTGAGTCTATCGACGAGACAACATAAGAACAACCTTGCTGTACATAAATGGCCCAGCAAAATACCGAACACTTGCATGAGCCGCCTATAAAATCTAGAGCTACAACCATTGAAAGCATGCCGCACCTAAAACACAGTGTTTAATAATTGCTATAAAATTACAAGCACTACAACTGCCCTTTTCTTAGTGCGATGCTGTTGCAGTGGTGCAATTGGCAAAGGGGCACAAATGACGCAGCTGTTGCACCCCTGAATATGGAGCTCATGGGGCACCTCTGGAAGTGATTAAATCCTTCTTAACTGGCTAAGAGAATGAGTGGAAATAGCATGCTTGTGTAATCACCACCTGAACGATCTAACAGTCACTAACAGTGTTCCACAAGGAAGCCTGCTATGGCCACTGTCGTTCTAAGTGTTCATCAGACATGTCCACATGAATATATCCACAACATTTGTCGTACATATATAGGGCGGATCTGGAACATATTGATACAAGCTATAGTCGACGACGAAGCGGAGACAATCAGTGGCTAGTTGGCGTAGACGACGAAGTTGGTTGCCTGGAACCGCGCTCAGACCGCTGCTCGGACCGCTCTCGAACTTCGGCAGTCTTCTAGGCTCAGGGCATTGCCTGGACGTTTGGCGCAATACCCGTTACAGTCTGGCGGAGTGCGCTTGGTACGCTTTCCCACGTTTACACGCTTCACGACGGATCTGACTCCGGTCCACCAGCGACTCAGTCGCCGCCTCCCCGGACAGTCGCCTGAGGTTGGGCCCCTTTCCACCCCTACGAGGATCACGCAGCCGCAACTCTCGAGCCACCTCGACATGGCCACTGATCCCAGGCTCTCAGATCCGATCCTTTGCCACCCGCCGCGAACACCACCATCTTTTCACGGCGACGTCTTCGAAGACGCTGAAGATTGGCTGGCGACCTTCGAGCGAATGGCTCGGTACAACGGCTAGAGTGACGAGCGAAAGCTCAATAATGTTTGCTTCGCCCCAGAAGAGTCTGCGCGTAACACCTGGCAAGCACTTTGCAGTGAACTTCTGACCACCTTCCCCAACGCCGACCGCCGCGAGAAAGCTGAAGCTGCACTTCAGTCCAGAAACCAGCGGCCAAATGAAAGTGTGCGCATGTTCTGTGAAGACATGACCCGTATTTTCCAGCGCGCAGACCCCAATATGAAAGAAGAGAAGAAGCTTCGCCACCTCATGCGTGGAGTTAAGCAGGAGCTGTTTGCGGGCCTCGTTCGCAGTCCACCGCGTACCGTTGCTGAATTCCTCGCGGAGGTAACGACCATGGAAACGACGCTCCAACAACGGGCCCGGCAATACAACCGAGATGTCAGCAGCCTGGCCCCAGATGCTTTTTCGTCGTGCCATGGAGGCGATGTGGACGCCTTACGTGACCTCATTCGGTCGGTTGTTCGAGTGGAGCTCCAACGTTTCCGTCTGCCTCAGAGTGCGCCAGTGACATCACTGACCGAAGTCGTCAGAGATGAAGTACGCCAGGCTGCTCGTGAATTCCCGGTCACCAACGTACTGCAGCGCGTCGATGAAATGCCCACACACACATCCGTTGTTCGTCAAGCAGCTGCCTACGATCCTGCCGCTACCATGCCTCCACGGGTCGACGACAAACGAACGTACGCGTTCGTTGCACGTCAAGCAGTTGCCTGTGGTCCTAATGACCAGACAGCGGTGGTTAGCCACATCAGTCCGTATGACGCATCGGCTCAAGCTGTGGTGTCTGTTCCACGCCCTCGCAAGTCGGACGTGTGGCTTACGCGGGACCACAGGCCAATTTGCTACCACTACGGGGAGGCCGGTCACCTTTACCGTGCATGCCCGTATCGCCGAGTGGGACTTCGCGGCTTCGGACCCGATGCGTCCTGTCCACGGAACGGTGAACGACCGCTCGAAATTGAAGCTCATCTGTCGGCCCGTCAGAGGCCTGGGAGATACAGTGGCTATGTCTCAGGATCGTCATATCCGCTGCGGTACCGTTCCCGAAGCCCTAACAGAGACGCCAGCAACACTGAGCGGCGTTCTCCAAGTCCACACCGGGAAAACTAATTCCAGCGGTCTCCGGAGGCAGAGCCGCTGCTGTCGGAAAAATTGAAGATCCTCCGCCGCCGATACACCGATATGCTGATTTCACACAGGAGAAGGGTGGCGACAGCATCCGACGCGCTACTTCTGATTTGTGCATGACACTTGACGGAACTGACACGATCGCTCTACTTGACACCGGTACAGACTATTCAGTGATGAGCCACGCCCTCGCCCAGGAATTGAGCAAAGTTGTGACGCCATGCTTGGGCCCTAGCCTTCGCATGGCTGGAGGTCACCTCATTAGCCCGGCCGGAAGGTGCACAGCCCGAATTGGCATCCGTGGTTTCGTCTACGTCGGGGAATTCGTTGTCTTGCGCGAATGTTCGAGAGATTTGATTCTGGGGCTCGACTTTCAGCAGGCAAACGGTGCTGTGATCGACCTACACGAGGCACGAGTCACATTCTAGACTAAACGGACAGTGGCACGCTTCGACACCCGCGATCCCTGTAGCCATGCTTTGCGTATTATGGATGATGATGTCACGGTGCCACCACGGTGCAGTGTCGTAATGCGCGTGCAGAATGACTTATTTCATGACTTTGAGGGCATGGCGGAAGGTCGTATCCCGCTGCTGCTTGAGAGGGGTCTCATTGTTGCCCGAGGTTTTGTTAACCTACGGGATGGCTGCACTACCGTTCTGCTCACCAACTTTTCGAATGAATTTCAGCAACTCGTCAAAGGCACGGTGATCTCCTTCCTCCAAGACGTCGCGGAGTGTCCACATTTGTGCACCGTGGAAGAAGCCCTTCAAGACGACACTGGACCTCGTCACGTTCTGCCACCTGTCGAAATATACACCGAGTTATCGCCGGCTCAGAAGGATCTGCTTTCGGTTGTCTTGGCGGATTTTGCAGACTGCTTCGCAACGTCTTCCAAAGTGGGCCGAACGCCGATCGCCAAGCACCATGTACTAACAGACGAGACTACGCGCCTTGTATGCCAACGCCCATACCGCGTTTCTCCAACGGAACGAGCAGCGATTCAGAGACAGGTCACCGAAATGCTTTCCGACGATGTCATTCAGCCGTCTACAAGCCCGTGGGCTTCGCCGGTTGTTCTCGTCAGAAAGAAGGACAACACGCTATGGTTCTGGGTTTATTACAGAAAACCTAATCTCGTTACTAAAAAGGACGTTTACCCACTTCCTTGCATAGACGGCGCACTCGATCGACTGCGAGATGCCCGATACTTCTCGTCGCTAGAACTAAACTAAAAAGTGGGTACTGGCAAATAGAAGTGGATGAGAGAGACCGGGAGAAGACGGCTTTCGTGACACCCGATGGCTTGTATGAGTTTAAGGGGCTACCGTTCGGCCTATGTTCGGCACCGGCCACGTTCCAACGCATGATGGACACCGTTCTGTCCGGTTTGAAGTGGCAGTCGTGTTTGGTTTACCTGGACGATGCCGTCATATTTTCGACCACCTTCGACCAACACCTAGAAAGGTTACGCCTTGCGTTAAAAGCTCTCCGAGACGCCAACCTGACAATCAAACCGGAGAAATGTCACTTCGGCTTTGAGGAACTTCGCTTCCTTGGTCACGTGGTCAGCGCGAAAGGTGTTCGCCCGGACCCTGAAAAGACAGCTGCCGTTTCTGGTTTTCCGCGCCCTACTGACAAGAAAGCTGTTCGACGGTTCTTAGGTTTATGCTCCTATTACAGACGCTTTGTACGAGACTTTTCGCACATCGTGGAACCGCTAACCACACTGACTCGAGATGACACGCCGTTCCTGTGGGGAAGTGAACAAGAGGCTGTTTTCCTTGAGCTTCGCAGCCGCCTACAGAATCTCCCGATACTAGGCAATTTTAACGAAAACGCCGCAACTGACGTTCACACTGATGGCAGCAACGTTGGGGTTGATGCAGTACTAATTCATTGGCAAGACGGTGCAGAACGGGTCATCGCTTACGCGAGCTGAACACTTACCCGCTCCGGAACCAACTATTCAACAACTGAGAAAGAATGTCTGGCGGTAATATGGGCCCTCACCAAGTTCCGACCATACCTCTACGGCCGACCTTTCCACGTTATAAGCGACCACCATTCATTATGCTGGCTCGCGAGCCTCAGAGACACCTCAGGACGATTGGCTAGATGGAGCCTTAGATTGCAAGAGTATGACGTAACAGTCGTATACAAATCAAGACGGAAGCATCAGGATGCTGACTGTCGCGCTCGCACATCGCCATATATCCAGAAGAAACGGCCGATGATTTTCTCTTTCTGGGGGGCTATTAGTACAACCCAAATGGCGCAGCTGCAGAGAATGGACCCAGAGTGGACTCGCCGACTATCTGCAGGGCGTTGATGCCCGTATTCCCCGTGTTTTTCATCGTGGGCTTGAAACGTTCACTCTGCGTGGTAGCGTGCTCCACAAGCGAAATTTTGCTGACAGTGAAGAGACGTTCCTCCTTGTTTTGCCCTCAGAGTTGCGCCGAGATATATTGAGTGCCGGTCATGATGAACCAACCGCCGGCCACCTGGGGGTGAGCCGCACACTTGCACGAATTCGTCAAAAGTATTATTGGCCCAGGTTACTCCCATCGGTGCGGGCCTATGTACGCTCATGTCGTGACTGTCAACGTCGGAAGTCTCCGCCATTGAAACCCGCTCGATTTCTTCAGCCTATTGCTCCGCCGAAGACCCCTTTCCATCAAGTGGGCTTGGATCTTCTCGGTCCTTTTCCGAACCGAAGTCCTCGTCTGGCAACCGCTGGGTAGTCGTTGCGACAGACGTAACTAACACGGTACGCAGAGACCGCGTCCCTTGTTAATGTATACTGCAGCCGAAGTTGCTCAATTTTTCGTTCATAACATTGTCCTGCGTCATGGCGCCCCCGCCGTGGTAATCACTGACCGTGGAACAGCTTTTACGGCTCGCCTAATCCGGTTGGTCATGACTCTGACTCACACTAGCCATCGACGTTCGACGGCGTATCACCCTTAGGCCAACGGGCTGGTGGAACGCCTCAATCGCACCCCCACCGACATGATTTCTATGTATGTGGACGCAGAACATCGCACCTGGGATGCGATTTTGCCCTATATAACTTTCGCGCACAATACCGCCACTCAAGAGACGACGCGACTTACCCCGTTCCAACTTGTCTTCGGTCGCCAAGTGAGCACGTCGTTGGATGCCATGATGCCAGTTGGTCCTTCTTGCGGCTCTGACGCCGAACTTGACGCCGACATCTTTGTTCAGCGTGCTGAGGAAGCGCGGCAACTAGCACGCCTCAGAATCCACCGACAGCAGGCGAATGACGCTGCTCGGTATAACCTCAGCCGAAGAATCGTCACTTACGAGCCGAGCGACTTCGGCTGGGTGTGGACACCTGTTCGTCATCGCGGCCTATCTGAAAAGTTACTACGCCGATACTTCGGCCCTTACGAGATTGTTCGCCATATCAGTGATGTCGCCTACGCCGTTGTTCCCGCAGACTCAGCTCCATCCCGAAGGCCACAGCGTCCTGAAGTCGTGCACGTGATTCGGCTGAAGCCCTATCATGATCGTGCATGACTGAACTTTTTGTCAACGCCGCTTGATTCTTGTGACACTTTTGTGCACCCTTTCGCTAACTTCTTCCTAGTAGCACCGTGTCGCATAGAGTCGATGCTACAGAGGAGGGGGGTAGTGATACAAGCTATAGTCGACAACGAAGCGGAGACAATCAGTGGCTAGTTGGTGTAGACGACGAAGTTGGTTGCCTGGAACCGCGCTCAGACCGCTGCTCGGACCACTCTCGGACTTCGGCAGTCTTCTAAGCTCAGGGCGTTGCCTGGACGTTTGACGCAATACCCGTTACAATATGATACGAACATGTCCAGAAATGTAAAATATAAGTTGAGCCACAAAACATACTTTTGGGAGGCTTCTGTCGAGCTCACACCCTGAAACTCTGCTAGGTCTAATCCGACTGGCCGAACACACCTTCCCGGTTCAAGGACTACAGGCCGACATCTATACAAATAGGTTGACGCCTGTATATGTTGGATATTAAAGTTATACCAACACCACATGCAGACAACTTTTCTATCATGCCTGGCACAGATGCAGACACATTTACAAAGCAATGCAAAGTCTTCCTGTTAACATTATTGTTGGGCTTGGAATCAAACGAACTTAATATAAATCCTTCGAAGACGACGCTAATTATTTTCCGCGAAAAAAGAAATATATGTATTTTAATCATACTGTGGCCAATGAGGGCCAAAACATTACAGTTGTAGGCTCGCAGAAAATACTAAGTGTCACATTCGATAGCAATCTAAACTGGGCCTTGCCTGTTGCTGGCATATGCAAAATAATTTCCATGGTATTTGATGTTATTTCATGTCATTTTAACACTCCTTCTGATATGCATTGAAAACAAGTCGAATTGAGTCATTTATTCGATCAACCAATGTATTAAGGCCACAGTGGGGGGCGGAGTAAACAATAAAATAATTTTGCCATTCATTACTTGAGGATATATAACATGCACTGAATGGGTAATTGCGGTGAAAATGTCTCCGTAAAATATTACTTCTGAGCCTTCGTGTTGATTATTCATATGCTGCAATGACCTTAGAACTGGAAATGCATCACATGTCCAGCCAAACATCACACAAAAGCGTGGAGCCGCACGAAAAAAAAAGCACGTGGGAGCTTCTCACGCTTTGCCTGATGATGAATACAATCTGGAGAGGGGCGCCTGACGACACACCACCCAAGAAGAAACGGTGGCTGTTTGGGAGAAGGGACATGGCCATAAAGCCATTAAACTGATCCATTAGGAGCTGAGTTCTACAGATGCTGTCCTGATCCGCTGTGTGTGACATCAGACATGCCCTGTGTTTTTGCGGCAGGCTCCTTGTACGACTACTGCTACACCATTGAAGTGAAAAAGGGAGTTTGTATGCCTCCTCGCCCATTCCCAAGGTCTGACTACAGGAACATTGCTTAACAATACTGTTTGATTGAATGGCTGATTGACCTGGAGAGATGTGCCATGTATTATTGGCCAAAGTTCTGAGACAAGGCTGGACCGAGTGTTAAAAGGTTTGTTGTGGTGCAAAAAAAGACGACATTGGCCCCGAGAAAGCAGTGCGTCCAGTCTATCATTGCTGTAAGCTCCTTGCTCTTGACCTTTTGCTGTCCAAACCTTTGCCGTATCTACATAAGTCTGTGGAAGTGTTATCAAATTTCATTGTTTTCAATCTGTTATCTTCAAAATATTGTTCTTCTCTCAAACCAAAAACTCAGTCACGCCACCAAATGGAGCGCAGGTTCAAAACAACAATGCATACAAGTATACCAATTCATAAAGCATTAGAATGGCCTCGTGAGTGTTTACAATGAACATGAAAATGCGTGAATGATTTGTTTTCCCGCTCATTTATTCTCATTTATCGCTGCTTTCATAAACCATCACATTTTATATAATGCACTGTTGCTGCAGCTGGTCCGCACATAGTTTTGGCATGCATGCAAAAGCTAACAACCACGTTCTACTGCAGCTGTACTAAGCCGTCTTGAATTTTAAACTTTATTTCCTTGATGTATTTGGAAGATTAAAACCATTTACAAATTGGTGCTGCTCAAAATAATGTAAATATGTCCTGAGCCCTCAATGGCGCTGACTGCAGGCTTGAAGTCGAGTGCAGCGGCTCCACATCGTGCAGACTTCTGGCTGTACCATAGAAGGAAGCACAAATGAAAAAAAAAATATTTCTGCACCCATGAGATCTTGGGCTATTTTCCAGCTCATACACAGCAGCATTGTGTATAGTTGGCGCATAACACTTTAATTATATATGCACGAGCTAGCTCCCGAGCTACACCTTGTACATTGCAGTAATATACTGAACATAACTGAACTGAACAAGACTGAACGTAACAGTGTTTTATAAATTGATGCAACATGCTCAACAGGAACATTGAAGAAAGTAATATGTGCAGAGTTGTCGCTTACCATCCAGGGAGATGTCATGATGGTTTTCGTCATCATGAGTCTCTCCGGATACTATGTCGTTGAGGAGCTGCTACGCAAAACTTGCAGGTTCATTTTCATCTGAAAGGGAATAACCATACGATACAAACCATTGGCAGTTAACTGGCAAACATATATTAGGATCCAATAGAGTTGCTGAAAGTTGTGCCAGGACACTAGCAAAGTACCACAGTGCAGACACTGTTGTCTTAGTTCACTGCAATGGTCCTTAACAAGTGTCCTTATTTAATTTTCAGGTAT
>JAJIZL010031024.1:0-16551 GCA_023969395.1 Amblyomma maculatum
GGGGGGGGGGGGGGGCTTCTGGAAAATGTGTTCAGGCCTCCCATTAACACGCATGGAAGTCTGCATGTGTAACGTCGTTTGGCGCTTTTAGCAGGTTGATGTGGCGACTTGGTTTGACGGCGCCGGTTTCCATTCCCGTACTAACCGGTTCACATACCTTTGAAGTGATCGCTCGGTTTATACGTGTGTGCTTTAGTTCTTGCGACTTGTTTGGCTCCTGCGTGATGGTACGCTTTTGTGTCGGCTTGCCAGTTTACCTTTTTAGTTCAACGGGCAGACCTCGTCATGTATGGTGACAACACACTACTAGCATGGCGTGCGATGTTTGATGGGCCTGCCAATGCGTGAGAAGTCTTGAAAGAAAGATAAGCCTTCCAACACGAAGCCAGTATAGCAGACATATGACGCTTGCATTGGTGCTGTTGATAAAATATTTTCTCAAGCTAGGTGAAATTAATCAAACATGGTACCCATGTCGTCAGTACAAAAGAACACAAAAGCGAAAGGCACAACACCGACGCCGTCAAGTCATTACATCGCTCCGAACCAGCCCCTGCTACTGACGACTACTGGGGAAATATTGTTACTGTTCCTCTGCAGAGACCGCCATAGTCGTCGCAGTAGCTTTATATCATGAACATGGTAATCTTCGAGCAATATAATTCTAGCAAATGCTGTTAGTAGTGGGGAACTGGTGGGTGTTTACACCACCGTTGCTGGGGAACTGCGCTCCGTGATACTAAGCTCTTGCCTTAGCAGCTGCGATGAGCTCCGTGCAGTTGTTGATCGCACACGTACAACCGGCAGGTTGCTTTTCCCGAAGATTCCATCTTTCTGAATTACACGCGTAATACACTCCGATGCGACATCGACTTCGCTGTCGTACTTCTTACATTTGGCTTTTTAGCTAGTGCACGGAAGGCTTCACTTTAAAAGGATAGTAAATCATGGCTGTAAGCAGCAGAATGCTACGCTAGGAAAATGGCTTTGGAGGCAAGAAGGCAGATGCACTAAGCGTCTACTCCTGCGTGGGCATCTTAATGAGCAGTGCTTTCCCCTGGGAAAGTAGTTAGGTTACTAATAAGAATCAAGCGAAAGTGAAAAGAGAAGAAAGAAGGAAAGAAAGGAAGAGGAGAAGAAACGAAGGAAGAATGAAAAAAAAAAGAAATTAAAGGTGTTAAAATTGCAAGTTGGTTAAAAATGTTTGTGACCGAAGAAAGCGTAAATAGGCCATCATCTTTGTAGATATTTCAACCAACTGAGGACCTTCAACCAACCTTAGATTATAGAGACATGGGCGCCTTTGGTTTCCCGCTCCACGCAACGTGGCCACCCTACGGCGCTAGAGGCACTGTCATGCAAAAGTGTGTATTTGACCTTAAAATCTTCTACCTTAACGCAACATCAAAGTATGGGTCGAGGACCCATAAGGCGACCTCACGTCAATTTTCCCGCACTAGCGATCTGACTCAACGTCACCTCAAACTCATATTCTGAGACTGAGGTCAGGTGATCAACGTGTAAGAAAAAAATAAAACGGCAATGGGTGAATTACGCACACAAATTGTAAATAAAATTCACCTGTTGAGAATTATGAGCCAGTTAAGATGACAGTACCTATAAAGCAACTTATTACTGTTTTTTTTTTTGCGGCTTTGTCCAGCGAGTTTCGCATAACTTGAAGCCATTCGTTCGATAAAAATGGGACATCATTGCTGGGCGAGGCTACACTCGCCTTATTTATTGTACTGTTGACCTCCTCAGATAATTTCTATATTACCCCTAAATCAATAGGTACTGATAATAATGACACGCGCTTATAAATATACACCGTTGATCGCGATATGTTTCATTATAAGCTAGCTGTACAGGGTTAACGAATAATCGATGTATTATTTTATCAGTGCCTTGTGTATAGTTTCGTCAGTTATCAGCTGCTACAACGCCTTACGCATTCGATGCTCTAGATGACTGTGAGGGTGATATTTTAATACATGTACACTGCAAGAACACCCGAGATTACTCAGTGTAAAAATATTACATTTTCTTTTTCGTTTCTCTTTTTAATGCTTCATAATTGCTAGCTCCACCGTCAATAAAAAGACGTTGCATGGCTAATTGGTGCGGACAACTGGCACCTTCCATAGATGCGCACGAATTAGCCAGCTGCAACCTTCCATTGCTCGCAGGGGGCAAAGAGGAGAGAGGGAACCCCACTCGAAAGGAAATGAAGATGTTGGCCAAAAGAAAGTTAAATAATGGTGCAAGGGTATGGGCAATCCTATGTAAGGCGGCTCGTTAGCTTACCTCTTGCCATGGGAGTTAATTATATGATTAATAAAATAGTGGTAACAGCACTACTTACAAGAAAACTATCCTGTGTGTTCGGGCTGAAGAGACGCCCAATGACTGAAGCAGGCCACCGCATCTGGCCTATCTAAAGGAAACAGCCCAGCCCTGAAAGGTGGCGCTGAGCACCACAGCTGTGCACTTGAACTGCGGTTCGGAAGCAATGCTCGCTAGAATGAGCGGTGACAACTCCGAAAAGCCTTGACATTTAAAGCCGACTTCACCAAAATGTGACCTCTTTCACTCCAACTTGAAGGGGTCATGACAGCTCACACTTCAGCATAAAATGGTTAACTGATTATTGCATTTAACTACACGCACGGCACATTATAATTCCTAGACATCTGAGCTCATTCAGTGCAGTAGATATATTGAAAATGAATTTTCTTTTGTTATTTGAAAAGCAGCTTGCTGGTTTCACAACCATTGACCGCGGACGTCTCAACGGGATATAATTACCATGTCTTCTGCTATTCGCGTTGCCGGCTTCACTTTCGCATTCACGCCATTGACGCCAATTGCTGAACTTTGTGGTAAAAAGATTTCATCTGCCTATTCTCTTCACTTTAAAATAATAACTTATTGATCCTCGGGGAACTGGACTTCTTTTGGGCTTCCATCTAGATATTGCCGAGAAGGCCGACATCGATGGGCTCATGCTCTCTTATTTAGACACACAATCAAAAACATATTATTCGTACATTATGAGAATTGACTGGTTTAGCAACAAGCACTCCCATATTAAAAAGTGACATGTCCAATGTTTCCTTCTACTGTGTACGCCGCGGAAGGGCTGAGAGGTTAGCGTTGTGTTGCTGATTGCCGAGCAATTTCCCGTCGCTAATCGGTTCAAAAACAAAGGAAAACTAAAACAACATACGTTGACGCGAGGGCACACCTTTCCGACATTAGAGGAAAATACAAAACCTTTGAATAAAGCGGCATCTCTTTAGACGCTGTTATATCAGCGTGTTAGTCAAACTTAATTATTTTAGGCCAGTAAATCTTTTTGCAAAACTATGTTCAGTCTGGCGATGGCCAGCGCACGAAAGCATGGCTCGCCGCAACCGCTTCAATCCTATCATCGGGAAACGCAACGCGATTCGAATGCGTTTCACTGCCCGCACCGAACAAAAGCCTCCCAGCCGCCGCCGTCTCCTTGCTTGCGCCGCGGCCGCTCACGCGCGAATGCAACCGACTCCTGAGCTTAACCTTGCGTTGTTCTACTGTTTGTCCAGCAAAAGGCCCGTGGGTGTTTCAACATAAATATACACCTTTTAGTATTTATTGTGTGAGCCCTGTACTCCCACAGGAATTCTCCGATTCGCGGATTACGACTGCGCTCCCAGCTTGCATTTTACATAGTTTATATAACAGAGTGTATGCTGCTCATTTACACGGCATAAATGCCAGCTGAGCTAGCAATACCAAACAAATTATCTTCCTTTTACACCAAATGTATCTTTCTTTGTTTACAAACTACAATATTTCTCTAAGAAGCGTCGAGGATGCTACGTCTTCTGTCTGCGAAAGGCACCCACAAGCAGCGCCGACAGCTGCCGGCTGCTCTCAGTATTCCTCGCCCGACAGGATCACATAGTCGGTTCCCGCTGAATGTGCACGCTCTTCGGCATGGAAGCAGTCGTCGATTTGAGGTAACTACGACCAGAACTACACTTGATGGCCCCAAGCAACTGCTTAAGCTTGTGAATGCGCGCTCTGTAATCGCCGAAATAGCAGACCCGATCACCGCGTACTCGCGCTACGCCTACTCGTCATGGAACGGGCCGGCTGTTCGGTGCCGACTGATATATCTGGCCAAGGTCATTCCTGATGAGAAGTGGGAACACAAAGTGTAGCTGCTTGGCTTCCTTTCTCTCACACGCGTAAGCTACAGACAAGCGCAGAAGTTCAGGCCATTAACTCATTGGGCGTCAAGCTCTCGCTCCGCCTCCGATCTGACGAAAATAGATCGGGCGAACGTCCGTTGATCCGTTCCGTTGGCGCGCGGGGCCGAAAACCTTACACTAAAAAGACAGGCGACCGTCGTCACCTTTATAATGCGACATACTGCTGCAGTGCGCTGATAAGCTGATGAACTTATCCAAGAATCCCATTAACTGACCGTGCCCTATGTCGATGAAAACACACCATAGTATACATCGTTTCGGTTCGGTTTGTGGGGTTTAAATCCATCTTGACTGCGGGAGGTGGTTCGTTCGAAACCCGCCGCCGGGCACCCACCGGTAAATTTGGGTGCAAGCTTCCCCCGGCTATAGCGCCCGGCTCTCACAGGGGTGTGCGCTTGGAAGAGGCTCCGCAAACCCCGCTGCGCCCCTTCTGGGGAAAAACAGATTCGAACACTTCAGACTGCAAAGGTGGTTCGAGTTACCGTGTTTCACGGGGTTCAAAATTGAAAACTAGTCGTGTCCTGCACACACGAAAACTCAGAAAAAGCCTTGAAGTTTCAAGTGTGAAGTTCCGCAGTTTAGGACTCCGGAAAGTTCGAACCCTGGGGTTCTTTAACTTGCTGGTTTACGCAGTTACGTGTTCATCAAACCTTTCTGCATGTGAGACGACCACTGTGCCAATCGTCCATAAAAGAAAGAGACGTTTCAAAATAACAGCTTGAGGGGCTATTTGGTGCTGCATAATACACAGAAATGTGACGCAACAGTCACAATAACGTGCGAAGAGACACAACACACGCGCACACTACCAACAGTAATATGGATCTAAACACACACTTCTTCTTCAACACTCCTCTTCTTCTACACCCAAGTACATCTTCTCATCATCCTCTTATTTGCCAAGGAGATAGTAGCACTTTCTTTCCCGCAGAACATAAACATCGTCCAAGCATGACAGTCACCAATTATACACTCACGTACATCTCCACACACATCTTCTTTACCCAGCAGCTAATACCATAATCGTCCCAGTGTACCACAACCATCATCCAAGCTGGACAGCCACAAATTCCACCACATAGTAACATAGTCATACACTACCAACCAACCACCACACATGTGCAGTAAGACATGTCCATCCAAAACACATCACTTGTGAAGTTCCTATGTAAGGAAAAAAAAAAACTGTAACCTGCCCAACATGTCTGCCACTCGGCTGGCACTCCAGTGCTCATGAGAGTACTCACACGCCGCAATCCGGTAAAAAAACTCGTTCGCGGACTCTAACACTCCGGTTGCGTACTGAGAAATGCTTCGCGCCGGTCTTCGGCGGTTGTAGCCGCTTTGACGAAGGAATCGCGGCTCACTTTAGGAATGCGCACGTTCAAAGCATCGCACATTCGTCTAAGAAGGCTCGATCGAACATTGAAATTTTATGTTCCGCGTGATATTTCGCGTCATCTGGCATGCTTGATACATAGAATTCGTTTAAACGTGGTTTTTACGCGCAAGTACTTGCATTTAATTGGACAGGTGGACTCGCCGGAATGTTCAACTTGTGGCATCCCAGAGACTGTGGACCATGTATTATTGGTGTGCCCAGCGTATGCGTGCGAAAGAAGTGTGCTAGCCGCTTCTTTGAAGCGTTTGGACAAGAGGCCTTTGTCGGAGGAACTGCTGCTGGGCGCTCGGCAGGACAGGGGGAAGGGTGTCCAGGCAGTGCGTGCCCTTTACTGTTTTTTTTTTTTTGCGCCAGCGGGCTTGATTCGCGCTTGTGAGGCAAGCTACTGTCTCTGTATATATATTGCCACCTAGCGTTGCCAGGTGGCGCATGACTGAGGTGTGAAAGGAGGACGAAGTTGAAGAGAACGACAAAGTGTCGCTTGTACGTTTGCGTCTGTGCTGCTGTGTCGTTGTGTCTGGGCTACCCCCTGCTATCACTGGTATCCTTAGTCGCCGTGAGAAGGCATATATTTCATATGCCTTCTCCCACATCGTCACCCATCATGATCTTCTTTCTTCTCCCCTTCCCCTTCCCCAGTGCAGAGTAGCAGGTCAGATTTGAATTATTCCGGCCAACCTCTCTGCTTTTCCTTTCAATAAATCCATCTATCTATCTATCAAAGCATCGCACATGTCTACTCTGCGTTGTGGCTGTAGGAGACGCGCCGCTGTATGCGGAAGGCGCCCTATAGGCTGTAGGAGTGCAGGAGTCGTGATGAAAAGGCGACGCGTTGTGCTGGTCTGAATTCGTGTTTTTTAATTCCGATTTTTAATTTCTTACGATTTACGCAGTTTGAAATCTCTATTTCTTCTCTAAACGTGAAAGCACACTTTTTGTTTTTAACGTCACGCGCTCGGCTGAAAAGAAAATATATTTTATTCGCGCGCACGTAACAGTTTTTAAAATTTCACAATCGCCTCTGCGCTTTTGGGACATCAAGAGTTTGGGCGCGTGACTTTTTCTTTTATACGCTCTTTGCAAAGTGAATCTCATTCGTGCGCGCTCAAAAGCACACGAGTCGGTTCATCGTAATGGTTGGAGTAAAAATAATAAAGCGAGGTTGGAGTAACACTAGGAAAAGAAAAAGCTGTTAAGAGGACGCCTCAATTTAACCTCATTTCACGCAATCAATGAAGGGACGAAATTTCTAAAACGTAAAAAATCGCCATTGCGGCTTGCGCCTTCATGGATATATATATAAAAAAAAATTGTTCCCGTGCCTAAATATACCAGTAAAATTTAACTTGAAAAAAGCGTACGTAGCAAATGTAAGATTTCCTGTGCGGAAGGCATTTTTCTTTAAATGTCTTTTTTGTAAAGTAATATTTTATTCTGCCCCCGAACATTTTGTTTTTCTTAAATATCTAATTTCGCGAAAGACTCATGCGAGGCTTCTCTGCTTCGCGCCGCTCGCTCGTCGCACATCCGATACGCCTTTCGTCATGCTCCCCCTGGTTTTATGCTGCCGCTTTCTGGCATTTCGCACGAACTGAAATATCAGCACTGCCGATGACGTTTACGATCGACAAGTATGGCAAAATTTCGCTTTAAAATCGTAGTTCATATCTGTACGTATGGAACTATCAGTAGATAAAGATATATTCAGAGCTGTCGCTGAACCTAGCTGGGTACACTCCGGATCGTGTTTTATGTTTTTAGTCTTTTAGAAAGAGCACGCGTCGTTTCACATTGCACCGATCTGGTTTGTTTGTTTGGTAGTCGTTGCAAGCATAATTTTGGCATATGGTAGTTAGAAGCTCAATCTAGCAGATACTGATTGGAGGAAGGCGGGGGGAAGCGCATCGTTATGAGACCGCATGACATGACAGGCTCTGTCTATTTGGACATTGAAATCTTAAGGGCGGGAGTCGGAACTACTGGGAGTTTCAAAGCTCGAGTAAGAAATTTGCTTAAGCGTCGTAGGTACGCGTGTACGGTTTGCTAAAAGCAAGTGATTATATCAATGTTAGGTGGTCTTTCATATATAGAGGTCAACAATTTTGGATGCTGATGAGATATGCGTGACAATGGAGGAAATTGAAAAATTGATGATTAATCGAGCCGCGAAGTGCATTTATACAGGCTCGTCCACTCGTACTGCTAACAAGCATGCTCTCTTCAGATCGCCGTTGCCTCCGATTCGATCACACGTTAAACCGAAGTCGCAGATTTTCGGATCACTTTAAGTCTGCGCTACGCTGATTCGATCTACGGCCACCTTTGATGCAATGGCACTTTAAAGGAAGCATCCTTGCTCGCTCTAAGAGTGGACGACCGTGTACGTGAACGACGGTCTACAAGGGAAGCTTGCAGGCAGGATCCATTAAGGTGGTTTCTTTCTACGAATAAAAGCGAAGCACAAATGTTCTGTAAATTCTTTCTAAGAGTGAGTTTTTCATGGGAGTGTCTATATTTTGCTGTGTAAGGCTGCAGGTTCGTCGAGGAGGTGAAATAAATTAAATCAAGAAATTACAGAAGGAAGCGCCATAAATATGGACCTAACGTAGACTGAGCTGTAATGTGGACTGTAGATTGACGGTGCTTAATGTAGACTGAGTCTGCACAGCACGTGATCATATTTTGTGATTTGCATCTTGTGAAAGATGGCTGTTGTAACAATCGCGGTTATCGTCTTAGTACCAAGGTAGGTTGTGCTGCGTAAAGACAAAAACTTTACTGCTGTGCCCGAATCAAACTTGCGTCTGCTAGCTAGACCTCGAGTTCGGTGATACCCTAGGTGAATTAGTACGGGGGACCAACAGAATCGCTTTTCTAGCCTTAAGGGAATGATCCAACTATATTCTCTGAGTAAATGATCGAAAAAAAAATCTGACTAAATTGTGCCCGATTTATAATACATGCTTTGATGGCCTGGCGTACGACGTTTGTGTGTATTATTGCAGTTTTATATACATCTAGGAATATTTGAATGTGTAACTTACTGCATAAAGTTAAGAAAAGCTGACATCTTTCCGCGTAGTACTCTGCACACGAAAGAGCCACTTCCTACGGCTTCCATGTGGCCAAGTACAAAGGGACAACCCATCTCCCGGTATACGATTTAGGATATGAGGCAAAGGTAACATAAGCTGAAAATATTTACGGCCAGTAAAACCTAAGCAGGAATTAACAATAAATAAAGGACTTAGAAAGACTCAGTAACTGCCAAAGTAAATCTGTTCCTGTATTAGCTTGAAGGAATTCGGGAAAGAACCGCTACTCAACGAGAAGAGATATGAAAAATTATATAGGCGGACTTGAGAAGACACGAAGTATAAATGGAGGAGTTAAAGAAAGGAGGAAGCCTTACGTGTTCACAGAACTTCATCGAATAATGATAATGAGAGCGCGCCGTGAATATCTGTAGTACTTTCTAAGGTAACGGCATGCGCCATGGAATGAATAATTTGTTACTTATTCAAGTCCGAAAATATCAGAACAGTTCGTACCGAGGACAGAAACTTACTATTGTGTCCTTCGGCAAAGAGCATAATGGCTGTAGGAATTTGCTGGCGGCCAAATACTCAGAATACAAGGCGCCTGCTTTCATCTTCTTTCTCGTATTTTATTTGCGTTCGCGCTATGTCTAAAATCCTGACAACTGCACTTATTGTACTCTGCCGTTTTTGACTTCCTCCTTTCACACCTTCTGCATTTAAAGTGTCCAGACAAAAGGTACACCAGGTTTACACCAGTTACACCGGTTACACCAGACGTTACACCTGTTACACCTGGTTTCATGTGTTGAAATGTTGATTCCCGTTTTTGTTTCGTAAGGAGCCCGGAAACAGCAGGCAGTCGCGTACTGTATTAACCCCAGCTTCGCTACCAGCAGGTCAAAGTCACTTACCATTACCTTTAGATATTCGTACATACTAACCCGCGACGTATCTCTATGATTGCACTCTGGGCTGCTGATCTTGAGAACACGGGGTTTTCTATATGCTGCTGCCGCTGCATATTCCCAAAGACGAAATGCAAGGGATTCCGGCACTGTGCGATATGGAGCTACACTAAAAGCCCCTTGTGGTTGTAGTATTATTAGCGCCTTCCTTTTTGCCCTTGCTCTGTCATCAGCTGCGAACTGTAGAGTTCAGGTGTATGCCTAGAAGTGAAACAGTTACCTCTCAATAGAAATAATTTGCATTTGTGTTCCTCGAAAGTGAATTGAGAATCGAAACACCTTTTGCAATGGCGGCGTCACACAGGGTGTTTTGAGGATGTGATCGAAGCTTTCAAATATATAATTACTTTCGCGGAGCAGTCAAATTGCTTAGAGAATATATCGGCATCTTTGTCTACGAATAAAACTTACAAATAGAGTAGGCTTTGAATATGTTTCATTCAGGTATGTGTCAGCTGCAGCGATTGCATTAAGAACTTGACCAATTCGAGTTTGTTCTTTGGGAAATCAAAACGGCAATTATGGTCTCACTTCGGGCCACTTTGAACGTGCATTATGCGTACTGCAAAGCACATTGCATCATATCTTCCCTTTTCAAAAAATTGGGAATACACTACTATCACGACAAACAAGACCACTCGGCTTCGTCGCAAAGAAAAGCTGGCATCTCGACCTCTGGTTGATGCACCTCCAGGTACCTTAATTGCATATACGGACGCATCAATTATAGAAAATGGCGGTAGAACAGCAGCTACTAGTCCAACACACAGCGAACTAAAGGTACATAAAGAATATCTTTTAGAATACCCGGACCCGCTTGTGATGGAACTCTATGCAATCCGCGATGCTATGGAGGCCATAAATAAAATAGATTCGATAACAGAAGCCCACATCTATACAGACTCCTTAGCCGCCATAAAACAACTAAAGAAAGTGACGAAGACGCTATTTGTTACCCAGGAAATCCACGCACTCAATAAAAAAACAAAGATAAGCATCCAGATGCATTGGACCCAAGACAATGCTGAGAACGCTGAGCAGAGAAAAGTTGACCACCTCACACACGAAGTTCCACACACTAATGCGCCCCCCACCAGGCTCCCTTTCGATGCCCGCTCCGCTGTTTCCATTTTAGCATCCTCTTTAAGGAAAAGTACACGTGCCCTCATTCCCCCGTGTACATTCCCACTCCCTCGTAACTTAACGAGATTGGAGGAGGTTTCCCTTAGAAGGATAAGAGCTGGGGCGGCCGTTACCTCGTCGGTAGAATGCCGATGGGAATCGCAAGCTGAAATCGGACCAACAACATGCCCAAAGTGTTCCACACCAGCTGCAGAAGTGGATGTTCGTCACCTGCTATGGACTTGTGCAGGGACAAGGGAATCAAGGACAAAGATTCTGCGCGAAGTGGGTCTAACCACAACAAGGGAAGATGACTTTTCTAAATGGCTCACCGACAACGCTAAGAGCGGGAGCCTGCTCCGGTTCCTCACGGAAAACCATTTACATGAGTTTATATAATATGTCTTATGGCAAGTTTGCGTACAAAAAAAAAAAATGTCTTTACTCAGGAAATCCTAGGCTTGAAGTCTATTGCAAGAACGATGTAAAAGTGTCTTCGCCTCTGTAATAGCATGATAGCCGCACTCGGGTGCCGTCTGGGGGGGCAGGCCGGAATGGTATTTTTAGTTTGTTTTCTTCCTCGTAGTTTTTGGTTCTTTATAGGCCTGCTCTGTTCAGCCGCCTTATTTATGCATCTTCAACCCTTCCCTGCTTTGCAACCTTGATGCGCCATGGCAGTCAGCAACGTTTACTTGTCGACGCAGTCTTGTCACTTCCATGTGTGTCTAGGAAAAGCTGGTTCTGGCGACATAGAGGACAACATGTCTCGTGACTCGCGCGCTAACCTTACACCGCGGTGGAGCCGACACTAGTGCGGCCCAACATTAAACAAAATCAACAACTATAGGATAAAAATGACTTACATAAGGAGTTGAAATTAGGTAGAACGAAGGGCTGCAATGGTATTAAAGGGGGTGCATTAGCTTCCAAGTGTGATCGATAGTGTAAAACATCGGATAACAGGGACACTGTTTACACCGGGATTGCTCCTAATCCCGATGCGACCTCAAGTTCGGCTTTTCTTTCGCCACAGTTTCTGGACATTGTTCGCATTACAGGGATGCTTCCAGCATGTTTGCATCGTGATGGTGTGCATGCTGAGAGTTATTGGCTTATAGGTATGGGTGGTTCTGTTGAAAACGCATTGCAGCGGTCAACTGAACATTTCGGAAGAATTGCAAGAAACTGCGTTGATATTTGTGGAAAACGAAAACTAAATATTTTATGTTATTAGAACAATGGCAGCGGTCAGCCAGCCTTTACAAGTTTCTATACATTCTTACTGCGTCTCAGAGGCAATCATCTCTACCTCTTTCTCTATGCCGCAATGCATGCTGGCGGGAATTGTTTTTCCGAAACAATTTCCCTAAGTTAATGAGGCACTTCTCCTCCGACTGGTGCTTGCTTCTCTTGTACATTGTTGGAACCACCATCAGTAATAAATAAAAACTGAAACACTGCGTGTGGCGTAAGGACTTCGAGTGCGCTCAGCTGCATCCAAGAAATCTGATTGCACGATGACCTTTAGTGTGTCAAAACGATAGAACCTCAATATAAACTGATACAATAAAATATATAAAAATGCACCTGGTTTATATAGGAACTCAATGCACTCCCTATCTGAAATGTAGTTTGTGTTGGCAATTCTTACGTGTGCTTTGGCATGCTATTGTCATGTCTTGGTCCAATCGTTGTACTGCATAATCGTTAAGAGGTATGATATGCGCATTTATGGCAATTTACAGACAGAGTTTCGATTCAACGTAAAGTGCTTTATTTCACCACCATCGAGCAGATCGAATGGCTACTCTGAATATTCTTTCACAGCTTGGTTAAGGCACTCTGGGACATGCTGAAGAGCTTGTTTCTGCGAATAAAAGGAAGAAACGTGGGGGTAGGTTCTTGTTTCATAAAGACTGCTTTAGTAGTACACAAAACAGCTAACCATTATGGTGATGTTGTCTATACATATGATTTATAGGTACGCAAAAACCTGGCTTTGTTTGCATATATAGTTGCAGGCAATTAACTTCGCTCGCATGATATTTCACTGCCTTTGTGACAGATTACTCCGTGATCAATCCTAGATGTAGTGGAATACGCAATAAATTGTTATTGTCATTCTTAATATTAAATATTCTAATTCCGAAATATATGAGGTCGATCAAGTTGCATCAGTATCCGTAAAATAGCAGGACGGAAAAACAGCATTATACACCTTCATAATCATCATCAGCAGCACTGCAGCCTATGCAGGTGGAATGCCTCTCTCATATTTCTAAGCTTAATCCCATTCTGTACTAGCTGCGTCCACTTGACCCCTGAAAGCTTCTTAACCTCATCCATCCATATGATATTCCGGCATCCCTGCTATGCTGCTTTCATTGGTATCAAATTTGGTACTTTAGCGATCATCAGTTAGCCTCTCTTCGCCCTACATGTTCTGCCAATTTGCTCTTGATTTCCCCAAAAAACATCAATAAATCGAATTATTTCTCTGATCCACTCAATACGCTGCCTATATCTTAACATTAAATCTACGAATTTCTGTTCGATAACTAAGTCGACGCCTTTTTGTTAGTCTCCACGTCAAAGTACCATAAGTGAGCACCGATAAGATGCAGATAATATATTTTTTGCGCTTATTCATATCAGTCAATTGCTAGTATTAATCTGCTAGTACTTGCCAAATACGCTCCATTCGAAACTTATTCTAGTTATTCAGCTTGTCCTCTTCAAGGTTATTCTAGTTGTTTCCAATTCATGGTCCAGATCTGCGGTCGCTACTTGTCCTAAGTAGATGTATCCGGTTACTGCTTCCAGTGTATCGCCACCTATTGTAAACTGCTTTTTGTTTTGGATGCGGTTAAGATTACCTCAGTCTTCTGCATATTGATTTGAGGCCCAACTGTATTCGTTTCCTACGTAGGTAATGAATCATCATTTTCAATTCGACCCTGAGTTACTTCGCAAGGCAATGTCATCAGCGAATCCAAGATTACAGAGGGACTCTTCAACCTGTATCCTATGCTCTCATACATGGTCTCTGAATACTTTCTCTAAACTAGCGGCGAATATTACAAGAGATCGTATCTCCTGGTCTGACAGCTTTCTTTATGAACATTTATTATTAATCAATTGAGAACTATTGTTTGCAGGTAGGTACGAATAAGAGAAAATATCTTTAAAAAACGGGGGAGAAGTGTAGGAGTAACCTTAAAGCTCAGGCGAAAATATAGCCACAGAGTCATGCCTTTAAGCAAAAAGTTTCTTATAATCAATATATTTTCAGAACGTCTGGCAAAATATCTCAATATGCTGCCTAATTTTACATACGGGGTCAAGAAATTTGCAAACTATATTAGAGGGAAAAGCAAAAACTCGAAGATTGAAAGAAAACGAATTCGTAATTTTGCATGACGCTGTTAAGGTTCAAAACTTTAGAGATCACTACGGCTACCCGCACTGGAGTAATGCAAGAGCATTGACCCTCCTTCACGCTGTTCGCCTCCCATTTCTTCACTCGGGGCGGCGTACGTTTCTTGTTGCCGGACTTCTTGGAAGTAATTTGAACACGCTCCGCCTGACGATGCAAACGGCAAGTCCAAACTGCAACGTATCACGTACGCGTAATCACACGGCACTTTGCAACACGCGTTGACAGCCAGGCAACGAATCGCGCAATCCAAGCGGAAGCGAATTGAGCCATGGCGTAACATTGTACTAAGTCACGCTATAGTATCACCAGCTGCGACCTTTCTTTCGAGAGCGTCACCATCTCCCACGAAGTCACGCGTTGCTAGATACGTCATGACGTCCCAGGCGGCGTTCCCCATGGGAACCGCGCAGGTGTGACATTGCCACGAGCCCATTTTTGTTATATTATTTAACAAAATTGTCTTCTTTTTTGAATTATTGAATTAATACAAACTCCTTATTTGTATTGTACCTGTTTTTGTTGTCACAGGTTCAACGATTTCCGCTTTGGTGTGACGGGACTACCTGTTTGCACATCCCCACGCTATGTATATATTCGTACTATTTCGGCGTGTAAATGACGTTTTGCTTCTAAGTAATTACCTAATCACTCCACATTAGCCACATTTGGTATCAAACATGATTTTGTTATCTTCTGCCTCATACAGTGATTCCTTTTCACTTAGCCCTTTTTTGGGCGCTGCACTCAACAACTAGAGAAGCAGAACGAAACCAGATTGAACACGGTGCTGGAGAAAAGCCAACTGGCAGTAGGCAAGATGATAGCAGGTACAACTTGTAGCATTCAGCGTGCTAACTGCGCAAAATACCTGTACAGAGTGCATTGTGACATCATAGGGGCTTGTAGCGAAACATATTTGTTGGATCCAAACTATAATTTGAACAAGTACTTTAGAATGAAATATTTCCGTTATTTTAATTTTTTGCTTTTAGAGGGAGTGATTGTTAAAAAAATAAAGGGTTTAGAAGAGATACGCGCCAAGCAGTGTAGGGTCAGAAAACGTGGGTGGTTGGCACTATATATCACTCATGTCGGGCCAGCAGATTTCGACTGGATGTAGCGGAGGAGCTCTAGGGAAAATTCGAAATCTTTATGACGAATACAGAAAAAAAAAGGGAACTGGAGAGGAAGCGAAAAAATCGGGTACGTTTAAAAAAAAGACCTGCGATGGTTGCGAGGGTAAATAGGCGAAACATTCTGACAAAACGGGAAAATAATAACAGAACCATCTTTTGCAAAAAGAAGTGTTTTTTCGTCAATTGTTTTATGTAAAAGAAGAATATCCATAACAGAGGTCAGTTGATGTAGTTAGAAAGATTGCAGAGGCGAAGAGCAGGCAGTAAATTAGCTGCTAAAGACACTCATGGAGATTACACGTATGCCTGAACGGCCGCAAATCTCTCTTCCAATGTTTTTCAGCTTTAGGATTCTTATCCAATACTTTTCTGTGAAAGCGCCTATTTAAAATTTCACTCGGGGAAGCATTAGTTAGTAATGAGCACTTAATGGCGCTTCTAGTGAAGAGAAATGTACTGTAAAACATTTTCAAGGGCCTGTCCTTAATGAAAACTGCAAACAGGACAATAATGCAATGTCTGTCGCCAAGCAGAAATACTCACAGCAGACAGACGCCCTGCGCAGTGACTAAGATTCTGCGCTCTACTACGTGTACACATGTAAAGAAAAACTTATTAAACAAGGAAATTTGGCAGGGAATGTCGTCCCTCTTACAAAATGTTTGGAGTTTAAGCATGGCTTGAATCTAGTGCTAGAGCGAAAGCTTTGTGTGTTGAAGCAATAGCCTCATTCACGCCCCCTATTTAGTCCACGGCATTTTCACAATTTTTCTTATTTAGTCTTTTAATACAAAAAGGAAAGGAAACAACCAGTTGTGTGTGTGTACGTGTGTGTGAAAAATAGAAAAAAAAAAGAAATAGACGCCCTGGTTTCAACTGATTAACAGTATCTATCATACTTTTTCGTGTGGACTCCTGCCTTTAAGTTGGACTAGCAAAAGTGCTTACCAGTGGCCCACCACCGGCAGAGCAGTCTGCGCTCATTTGTATACAGGCGCACCAGGGGTTGAGACGGAAAGAGAAAGCGCGCATACAGGCTAGAGAAGCAGCTGCTTTCCAAGATCCCACTCGTAAACGTTTACCTACAAGTATGTTGCTAAGACTGTATGAGCTATAGTTGATCATCATCATCATCATCATCATCATCATCATCATCATCATCATCATCATCATCATCATCATCATCA